>ML392424.1:14023-26153 GCA_005239525.1 Nicotiana knightiana
CGCTATGGAATAAAAAAAAAAAAAAAAAAAAAAAAAAATTTGAAATTTGTGTCCTAAACTAAGCCATAAATATTGTGTGACTAAAGTTAAAGTGTTTCTAATTAAGAAAGTATGACATTCTGTTTTAGACATTCTAAAAAGAAAAGTATGACACATAAATTGGGACATGGAAAATATTATTTTAATATCAAAATCTTGATATAACTTATTCCATATAGAAGAGGTGATTAATTATCCAGGTTATAATTATAATTTTAAATTGTATTATAAGCCTTGTATGGGACAATCAATTAATGAATATTTGTGAAAATTAAAAAATATTAATTCTTAGTTAATTACCTGGTGGTGGCATGGTTTCAGAACCAGGACCTGGGGCAGCCTTACCTATACACGAAAACAAATAATCAAGACTAAAAATGTGCCCTCTACAACAACTTAAGTAAAAGTAATACATGTATTTTTGTTATGAATTCAGATATGATATCTCAACTTTAATTTTTGTCAAAATAAAAATTACATGTTCATGAACTTCGAAAAATTATACTAGTACAAATACTATTAAAAAAAGGCCTTTTGTTATTGCATGAGGGAGTAACATTTGCCTTATTTAATAATGAGCAAAAAGAGAAGGAAGGGAATAATAGAAAATGATTATAAGCAAAATTCTAAAATAAATATATCTTTTTTCTAAAAATATTTTACATTAACAACCAAACACTGAAAAATATTATATGTTCCAGAAACTTTTTTTTATTGAAATATGACATTCATCTTGCCAAACACACTCAAAGAACCTGAATTAGATATTTTGAAACATAGTACATATTTTGATTTCTGGATCAAATAAAAATAGTGAATAAAAGCCATTAACTCCAAAACTGAAACTATTTACTCCCCAACAATTCCTCAACCATTGTCTCCTCTCTGTGTGACCTATAGATTATAGGTTCGAGCCGTAAAAGCGATCACTAATACTTGTATTAGGTTAGATTATTTACATTAATACCTCTTGCGTGCGGTGTTTCCTTAAATCCTCCGTGAATGTCGGATATTTTGTACACCAAACTACCTTTTATTACAACAATTCTTCACGAATTTCATTTTGATCAGTTATGATCAGCTATATGAATCCTCAATCTGATTCCATTTATCTTTTACTTGTTTTCGAGAACCAAAATTAATTAGTATTCCCGAGCGGAATTGAGAGATCATTTATGTCCGGGAAACTGAAGAAAAAAAGACATTAACTTAATAATTTATACAAATAAGTTCAATCCGAACTCTTTCACTAAGATCATATACCTTACTTATATACTATACAAAATTTTATATTTTTGGATTAATTTAACTTTTAAAAGATATTATTATTGTCTGCGTGTTATTTACGGGTTTGAACCGTGAAATCGATCGTTAATGCTAGCATCAAAGTAGGTTGCCCTTGGAACGTGGCTCTTTCTCAAATTCTACATAAATACGGGATATTTCGTGCACTAAACCGTCCTTTTTAATATATAAGAAAATAAATAGGCTATCTTCTTCTTTTCTTTCTAAATCCAAATACGAATTTCGAATATCGAATTAAAAAATAGAAGGCAACTCGATGCACGAAGCATTCCGCATTCACGCAAAGTATGGAAAAGAATCGCATTTCAAAGGGTGTGATATAGACAATTTACTCTAATGCTCGCATCGATCGGTGGCTGATTCCACGACTCGAATACCGAATAACTAAAGCAGGAAAAAAACTTGAAGAAGAAAAGATCATACCATTGCAAGAACTGAAATCACCAGGAATATTACATGCTTTTGGAAGAGCAAGTGCTTGAGTAATATTAATACCAAGTGAAGGCAACAACGTAGGATTCTCGTACAATTTACACAGACAATCAAGTTCCTTAGTTATGGCTTCTTTTAGTGGATCACAACATTCTGCCGGCGGTTTGGTGGAATTAAGGTAAGGTGCACATGGGACTAATTTCGCAGCACACGACGGCATTTGAGCTTCTGCCACCGTCGCCGCCACAATCGCCACCGTGACTACCACCGTGATCAGAGCAGACATTTTGGAAGAAAACATCATTTTTTTTCTATTTTGTTTTGTTTGGTTTCGTATTGTTCTACGTTGTGTTTCTATGTTGGAAATGTTAATTGCTAAATTTATAGCGGTGGTTTGGTTGGGTTTTCTTTTCTTTTTTTAACCTTGTTTTTGGAAATTTGTGCTTGTAATCCATAAAAAATTGACAAATGTTGATTTTAACCTTCAATTAATTAAAATGTGTACTTTTTATCCTTATTTTTATGAATCTTCACAAAATTTTAACAAATTATTGCATCCGTTTCAATTTACGTGAACATACTTAACTTGATACAAAATTTAAGAAAAAAGAAAGACTTTTTAAACTTGTGATTTTAGACATGTCTTATCATTGGTGTGGCCAAAAGACCTTTGAAACTTATAGCGTTAAACATAACATTTATGTTGCCATAAAAATTTCTCATTACGGGTAAAATAAAAATTTTAAATTAAATTGTTTATAAATTTAGAGAAGATTCACTCTTTTTGAAGAAGATTAATAAAAAAAATAAGTTTACATAAATTGAAACAGATGGAGTATTAACTTCTAAACCAATTAATTATTCATTTGTTATGTTAAGTTTGAGTACGATGAACCCGTTTGGATTAGTTAATTGTAAATAGCCGATAAGCTTGAAGTGATCAAAATCAATTTTAAGTGCTAAAACTGATTTTTTTAAAAGCATTTATATGCTTGGATAGACGTACTGAAAATTGATAATAAGCAGTTGAAGTATTTAGTCGAAAAGTGCTCATAAGTTGCTCTTTTATTAAAATAACTAAAATATCCTTAAAAACTTTACAAAAGATTATAAATTAAAAAGTTTATTTGGAAAGAAAAAGACGAACAACGAATATAGAATGAAAAGAAATTTAATAAATTTATTTTGCGAAAAATATTTTGTAAACTAGAAAATATTATTATTAAGGATAAACTAGTAAAAACCTTGGTCAAACTAAAAGTGCTTATAAACTAAAAATTCATAAGTTGGGAGTGACCAACTTATGACTTATGACTGATTTGCACTTAGCTTATAAGCACTTTGAATGTTTAGCATAGATAATCATATTAATAATTTAAATATAAACATATTTCTATCAATAATTGATGGAGCAAACAATTATCTCTTTATTTAATCCCTTATTTTTGACTTAGTACTCAAAGACTTAGGTCTTTTACGCGCATTTGGGCGATAGAGACACTAAAATAAACTTGTAAGAAACATTGTCAAAAAACGAGAAAAATCTTCTTTTTGTTGTTTGTTATGTATACTTTCTTCATCCTATTTCACACTTCCTTTTCTTAAGAAAATAGAAATATTAGTGCTAAACAAATTAAAAGAATAAGAGAAAATATGATTTTGATTAAAACATAAATACTTGCTAAGATCCAATGGCTAATGGCTAGAGATTAAAATTATTTTGTGGACCATGAAGTGGTCAATGGTCAATAATATATATTTCATGTTTCACCATTTAAATAATATAAGTTTAATATTGCGTAGTAATCAAGTTTCCATCTTTTTCAAGGAAAATGATAAAAGAAATAATGGCGTCGACAAGACTTGTTCATATTTATTAAGAGGTACTCCCTCCGGTCCAAAATAAGTGATATATTGGCTTTTTTTTTTGTGGTCCAAAATAAATAATTTTTTTAGATTTCAAGAATGAATTAATTATTTTTTTCCTACATTGCCCTTGGAGCAAATAGTGTTGGAGTATGTGTTAGGAGTATTTATGTGAATAGATAGTAAAGGTTAATATGGTCCATTTTATTGCTAATTAATGTTAAAGGTGAATTTTTTAATATGTATGAAAACAACCATAAAATCACTTATTTTTTGGATTAGAGGGAGTAATAATAATTTCAAAATGTTATAATTTTCGAATGTTTATTTTCTTCCATTAGCCTAATTTTCTTTGGAGGAAACTTCGTAGACATTTTCTATGGACTAAGGTATTAATCTTTCATCTAGGGTGCTTCAAAAGTTATGGTAAAAGAAATCAACAAAAAATTATTAGGTGATTGAGAACCAAATTGTATAACAAGTGCTATGAGTTCAGGGCAGATCTAGCTTATAACCAGTGAGTTGATGTGAATTTAATAACTTTTACCTAGATCATGTATATGTATTAAGAAATATTTTTAAATATTTATAAATTATTTTTATAAATTTATTTGAGGCCGTCGTACGGACCCATAAACTTCATGGAAGTTTTATTTCTGGAACATTCAGAAAAGCCATCTCATTCAAGATGCCTTTACTTATACCCCTGCTCGCTTCCATCCTTGATAGATCAATTGAATAACTTTACATATCAAAATAGAATTCCAAAACCCTATAGAAGCAAATGACTTGATCGTGAACTAAAGTCTATGTTTGCTCGAGTGATCGGTTAGAACCGGTTAGGTTTCATTCGGGGCAGTGTTTAGTAATAAGTCTATCTCTTTTGGTCTTCGCTTGTTTGCGTTTGTTTCAATTCTTTCCAACTCATTTCTTCGGTTCAACAATTTCAATACCACGCCCCTTTTCCAAGGCAGCATATAATTTAAAGAAGTCGAATTATCTCATGATTTCAAGCCGGTTAGAGAAATATCTCCTGAGTAGTTCACGTAAATTTTGCGTCCGCCTCTGTATGAATCCAAGTCTAACTGTGGTATGGTAATGATAGTTTGGACAGTGGCAGATATAGCGTTTCGGCAACGGATTCAACTAAACCCATAATTTTTTATGCGAAATAAATATTTATATATAAAAATTTATTAAAATTGCAAAAACATTAAATATGAACCCGTAACTTTAAAAATATAATGATTTCAATGTTAAAAATCTTAAAATTTAACCCATAAAATTTAAATCTCGGATGCGCCTCTGAGTTTAAAATATTGTAGATGTGAAGTGTTAACAAAAGAGTCATTAACATTAACGTACTTGACTAAAGAGAAGTTGTTTTTGTCAAGGTCAACTGCGTGAACTAAATGATGACTTGATATTTATAATATAAGATCATTCTGGGAAAGTGAAGGAATTGTTGCTTTTGTTATTTTCTTTAGACTTGTTTGAACGACTTGACAATTCCAGTCTTCACACTGATCAACGACTTCTAGCTTTTACTTTTCTAGATGCTAAATTCGAGCAGCATTACACAAATTGCAAACAATATTAAAGACATATCACCTGTCTTGTTAGCTTTTTCGCATCTCGATTATTTTATTGTATATTTTTTCAATATATTTATTGAATAGTTCTGCCTACCAGAACTTAGACAAATAGAATAATAAAGAAATACTACTTAGATTGTTTCGTTTGTATCACAAATAGATAGTTTGCTATTCCGCATTGCATGACAAGAAGAGCTTGGCAAGAATTAATTGGGCCAGAAGTTGAAGAACTAAAGTTGGCCATTCCAACAAAAAAATGTAATGGAATATCCTCTTTTTGAGAAATTAATTTCCTTTTTGATGTTATGATCTGAAAGAACAAGTGCAATTGAAACTTAAAGATTAGTAAGATTTAATCATAACTAATAGAGCAATAAAACAAGTAGAAATAACATCACGTAGCCACTCTAAAGGTTTGTTGTTTGGAAATTAGTCGGTACATCCGGAATTTCAGTTTTTCAGGTCAATTTTTCCGGACAAAAGTGTCCTGAAGTTAAGATTTTAGTTTAAAATTTGTAAATAAAATAATTACTAGCTTATCTCTAAATATCATCCGTGAGAATGGCTATATGTGCACGTGCCCATAAAACAACCCAACGATATATACATAAGTACGAAATCAAAATCATATTGAACCCATCCATTGATTTTGGGCCTTAAAAAAGAAAACTAGCAGCCCAAAACTTGTATTAACATGATCCAATGTACCAACTATTCGTTAGGCCCAAAAGCCCAAATATTCACACTTTATTGAACCTCTCTCCACTCTCATCAAGTTGTTAGAAGGCTCATAACTTTCAAACTCGTGATATTGTAATTTGGCACAATGAAATGGAATGCCACTCAATTCTAGAGAAGGTAAAGTAAATGATTAAAGATAACTAAATTACGATCAAACAACAACAACAACAACACCCGGTATGATCTCACAAGTGTAGTCTGCAGAGAATAGAGATTACGCAATCTTACTTTTATTTTTGTGCAGATAGAAAATCTGTTTCCGATAAATCCTCGGAAACTACGATCAAACAACCTGATTAATAATACCAACACTATTTAAATTTCAAATATGACATCTACTACTCTAATTTACCATAGAATGGTAGAAAACTACAGAAAAATTCTTTAACACTAAGTTTGTACAAATAAAATAAAAAATTAGCTCTGTTAATCCTATATAGAGCCCGTTGGATGGGCTTGTTTTAACTGACTTCAAAGCCAAAAGTCAAAAGATAAATATTTTACCTTTTAGTTTTTGGTTTGTTTTTGTCATTTTAGTTTAAGAATAAGTGCTAAAAAGTACTTTTTACTTTATTCAAACACTACAAATAACTTAAAAGATATTTTGGCAGAAAAGCACTTAAAATAAGCCAATCCAAACGGGCTCATAGACTTGAACTCTACCTCTCTTTTTTTGACGCGGAGAGAGTAGTAAACTGGATGTTATGAGAAAATAACAATGTGAAATGTTGTTCAATTATGAAATCATTTGGATCTCTTTCCTTAATTAGAGGTTACATGTTCGAGTTTAGGGATTCAAGATTTTTTTTTATTAGTAAGATATACATATATATATATATATATATATATATATATATATATATATATATATATATATATATATATATATATATTCAACTTGTTGCTTGGTTATTTGTTATTGTCACACCCCTTTTCTACCCCCAAAAGATATCTGAGTTGGTTATGGATTGTCGGTTAAAGGGTTTTTCCAATTAAAGTGACAAATTTGAGTAGGGATTATTTTATCTACAGAGTCGCCACTTGGAATTAATTTTCCGGTGTTCCAAGTCACCTTTTTATTTGAATTCCTAGTCAAAGGAAGGTGTGACTCTATTTTTTATCGGTCCGCGAAAATAAAGTTCGAGTAAGGAATTTTATTGACCAGGGAGAAGGTGTAAGACATTCCCGAGTCACGTGGTTCTAGCACGGTCGCTTTATTAACTTAAAACTTGGCTTGAATTAATTTTGGACAAACTGTGATTTATATTATTTTCATGTTTTTACCTATCTGCTTTTAATTATTGAAATTATTAAAGAAATATTTGAATAAAATTATCCTGATCGCACCACGCAAGCGAATGTACAACCGAGATGAATTTATTAATTTTGTCATAACAGTACTACGCAAGCGAATCCACAGTTATGATAAAGGACCATTAGCACGTTATTATTTTCAGAAAGATTACTATATTTGTGCTTTGAAAATTATGAAATGTTATTTTTTTTTTTTTTTTTTTAAATTATGAAATGTTACTATTGCGCTACGCAAGCAAATCCGCGATTATGGAAAAAGGAATAGAAATTAGTTAAAACTAATGGAGATGAGATGATTATTGAGTTAATTGGTTGACGGTTAAAACATCACACTACGCAAGCGATTTCGTGAGTTAAAGCGCGCCTACTAATTGTCTAACACTTATTTATTTAAGTCACTTAAGTTATTGGATTATTTTGATTATGGAGCAAAATCGGATTGTGATTCGAGTTGATTTGAGAAATCAACAATTAAAGTCTTGGGACATCTCTTGCTCATGGATAGATAAGGCCAGCTCCTAAGACTTTTATGTAGTTGGGCTCTTTATTTTGATTTATCATGAAGTGGGCCCGAAAATATCTACAAAGAAATGGGCCAACTATTTTTTTTCATTATTTATTTTTAGAAGAAAGGAAATGGGCTAGCTGAAGCTACTTAAAGAAAAGGGTCTGCCAGCATGACATCGCAAAATGAGCCTGCCGAATTTGATCTTACTTGGCCCAAATAATCCATAATTTCCAACAACTAATACAATCCAACAAGACTAGTTATGCATAAATCCATGTGGCCTACTTACTCAAATCCAAACTCTTTTTATTAATTAAAAAAAATAATCCATTTTCTTTCTGTTAAATACTAGTACTATATCATGCCATGCTAACTTAAACAAGAACTAAAAAAATGACCAAACCCAACATCTCAAAATGTCAACTATCTATTTTTTTATTGTTTCTAATTTTACTTTACAAAAAAGAAACTCATGAACTCGTTGAAAGAACAACTAACAGTGGGTAAACACAGACAAAATAGTGAATTCATCCTTTTCTAAACCCATTTAGACATAATGCAATCTACCAAATAATTTTTATGCTTAGTATTTTAGTAACTCAAAGAGATAGGAAAATATATTCAAACTTTAAAATAAAAGCAGTAGCGCACGAGTTGAATTTTAAACATACCAAAGTCATATTTTCTCATGCATATTAAACTGAATAAATACCAATAACGGAATGAAGCTTCAATACAACATGTTCTCGTTCATTTTTATCACAGACTGCAATGCATAGCTCAAAAAAATACCTAGTTGCCGGATTTGGAAGAAAGAAACAGCAAGAAAACCTTTGATACCAAAGCTACTTGAAACCGGCAAACAGAACCAGCAGTAACGGCAGCGAAACAACATCAAATCAACAGTAGAACAACGAGGAAACAACAATAAGGTGAATGTTTGAACAACCCAAAAATCTTAGAATAGAAGCCCAGGATAAGCTCTAAAAGATTAATCTTTTTGAAAGAGTTTTCACCTTCACAAAAGCTCACAATTTCAATTTACTATTAGATATTTTAGCTGCTGATTTCTCTCAAGTTTTGGTGCATTCAAAATAACTCTCCAGATGTGTTTCAGTATAAAAATAGAGTCCTCCCCAAAAAATGAAAGGAGCAGCCCTTAAGTAAGCAACGAAACTCACTTTTGGGCAGCTTTTGGTTCACCAAAAGTCTGTCCAAAAAGACTGATTTTTGTTCACCAAAACTGCTCAAAAGACTGTTTTTTTTTTTGCTAAAAACTGTTCAAAAAGGGGGAAAGGATAGTCCTTTAACCACTGTGAAAGAAGCATGGGGGTAGAAGGGAGTATTTCATCCATTCTAGCACTAAAAAGTAAGTTATTTTGTACCCTAAATCATGATCAATCTATCTACTCTTCAGCTTTTAACCAAATAACAGTACCACCCTATATTTTAAACCAAAACCCAAGCACCCATGTAACTATACTCAAGTTGTTCATAGAACAGGGAAACATCACTTGCTAAGTAACAACTAGATTAACAACACTTCAGCACAATTCAAAAGCAATTTGAAACCAAACGACCTATTTTAAAAACATAACCTCATTACAACCATGGTGACAACCCAACGAGGAATTGGTTAAACCGATTAGAACATCAAACTAACTAAACTTGTAGTAACTAAAACAAACAGGTAATCAAAACCAACAAGAAAAAATTAACTGATATTAACTAAACCTTAAACGACAAGAATCATTACGAGTTAGTATTTTGTTGGAACTAAACTAGAACAACTATCTAATTTAACAAAATCAAAAGCACAAATTACATAATTACCAAAAAAAACATAAACATGTAACATAAAGTAAAACCTAATCCTAATTACTAATCGAAACAGAAACAATATTAAGTACTAAACTTAGACGACCTAGTTAAAATTAAATAGAGAGATATAATCAAATATCATTGAAACATCAAACAAGGAAAAGATTTGGATTTTACCTAAGCTCTCGAGCTTCGAATCAGTAGTACAACACAACTCGATGGCGAATCGACCTCCACGCCTCTCTTTCTCGGCGAAAAACACCGAATAACACAAACTCTGGCTAACAAGCTGAGTCCGGTATTTTGTCAAAGAGAAAGAGAGGTTGTGAGGTCGCATTTATGTTAGAAAAGGGGCTCATAGCGGCAGAGGGCGGCTGGAGTGAATTCGGTCGAATATTGGCCGGATTTTTTAGGGTTTTTGAAGTTTTTGGAGCATGGAACGGAGAAAAGGAGAGTGAGAGGAGGCCGGTGATGCCATTTTGGTGTATTTTGGACGACGGGCGGCGGCAGTGCTGGCGGCGCGACTAGGGTTTGATATTGTTAATTTTTTGTGGGGATTTGGGGGATTTGGGTTGTGGATATAGAAAGAGGGTGAAGAGAGGAAGAGAATGGTGTAATTTGGGGGTGTTTGAAGGACGGCCGCCGCCGGTGGGCGATTTCCGGCATCGGCAGTGGGCGGCGACGACAGGGGGTTTGAGAGAATGAGAAGAGAGGAAAGAAAAAATAATAGGGGGAAAATGGGGGAATTTTTCAGGTAATAAGGGCTTTGTATACCTTCTGAGAGATCAAATAAGGACCATTAGATCAAGTATTGATCAACGATTGAAATTCAATCTTCAAGTTATTAAACAAAACGGTGTAGTTTCACCATGAAACTACGTCGTTTAGCTTATCACTCAGGTGGGCTTCTCCAGACTGGGTCAAATAGAATTGGGCCACTGATTTGGGCTAAATTTTGGCTTAATTTATTTAAAATTCAAGTAGCATAATCCCTACCCCATTTATCAAACCATTTAAACAACTCTTAAAACCTAAGCCTATACATACACAAATAAGAATAAAACACACACACACACATGTATGTGTGTGTATGTGTATATATATATATATATATACACATACACACACATACATGTGTGTGTGTGTGTATATATATATATATATATAAACATATAGTCATTTACAGTTATAACAACAACATTGAGGGAGGTCTCAGCCTCCACAAAAAGATTATAGTCTATTGCTACATCATAAATATTACAACCCCTTTTTTCTTTCCAAAATAGTTCCTAGGATGTCTGCCCATATTGCTTCATTGGCAAACACTGGAGGAACTACCAAAAAGTTTGTTCTTGCTTCATTCATCTAGCTTACTTCCTTGGCCAGCTTGTCCTCCACCCTGTTGGTTTCCGTGTAACCATGGTTTACTGGTGGATGCCCAATGTTGCTAGGGGTGACCTACATTCACATACAAGAGCCTCATAAATCATATTGTCTTTATTGATACTGTGTATTACCTCGTCTATGTTAACCTCCAAGGGCGTGAAGTTGTTCGATACTGTCATTTTTAGTCCCTGCATTAGAGCTGTTAGTTTAGGATGAAGAGTATTGGTATAATTTATTTTCCCCATGAATCCCAACACCCAATCCTCATTGATGTTTTGGATTGATCCTCTTACCCCCCCTGTAAGGTCGTTTTGAAGAGTTGTTCCGTCTGTGTTGAGTTTATAGTGTCCTCTTTTTGGAGGATGTCACTTTACATATATGACATTTGTAGTGATGTCATTGCTTTCCCCAGCCACATGGATGAACTCCACAGCTTTAGCTATGGCTTTTTTTACAGGAGAGAGACTCTCTCTTTCCAATGAAGCAATTGTTGTTTCTTGTTAGCCACATCTCCCATAGGCAGAAAAGGATCAACTCTCCCCATTTGAGGAGTGAATTGAGTTTTTCGTTGTGGATACTGATGTGTGGCTAGAATTCGTGATTTTAAGCATTATTTACCTCGCATTTTATGTACTTTAATGATAAAATACACGTCGTATGTGCTTAATAGGGTTTATTTTATGTGTAGGTGAATTGGAAATGGAAACGGGGCTAAACGGATGCAAATACGTCGAAGAATACGCGAGAGGGGACACCCGGGGGATAGCCAGGCGCCAAGCCAAACAGCCTGGGGCAGCCTGGCGTTACCCAGGCGTTAGACCCATAACGCCTGGGGGGACCAGGCGTTACCCAGGCCTTAGGGCTGTAACGCCTGGCCCTGCCTGGCCTTACCCAGGCGTTTGGGCTGAAACGCCTGGGCCCCGGGACAGCTATAAACCGCGTTTCGACGGGTTTTAAGTGTTTCCAAGTTAAAATAGAAGTCTTGGAGATGTTTAGGGTTCATTATACACATATAAATAGACCCAAAACATCACATTAGGGGGATTATGCAGACAGAGGCAAGAATTTCGTGGGAGGATTCGACAGAGGATTCTACTGAGTTTTTCTTCTCTTCTCTTCTTTT
>ML392424.1:26355-52270 GCA_005239525.1 Nicotiana knightiana
CTTGAATAGGCGAGTTGTACTTCGGGAGAAGGCTACGAGCAATATTAACCTCGTCAATCAATAAACCTGATTAGAAGATTTAGGTCGAAAACTCAACGTGATTGTTTAACAACCCATAACTCTAGAATATCAATTTACCTTGAATTCATCTTTAAGTTAGTTGTCTATTTAATCTTTTGATTTACTATTTTAGATTAATTCTAGTTAAATATTTGTTTGAGTTTAGTTTAGTGGATAGTTAATCACAAGTCCCTGTGGGTACGATATCTGGACTTCAATTCCTATATTACTTGTCGACCACGTACACTTGCGTGTGCATTGGGAAATCAACCAACAGATACTATTATTGGTGCATCCCCAGCTATTTTTCTTATTCAGAATGGTGTTGATTCTAAGGTTATTTAAGCACATCTGTGATAGATTATCCCAAAATAGTTTGGCATTCTCACAGTTGACTATGGCATGCTTAATTGATTTATCCTCTTTGTCACAGAAGAAGCACCTGGGATTCAGATTGATCCCGCTACTTTGAAGGTGCTTTGTAATGGGGAGTTTGTCATGAGTCAACAGCCACAAGAGATATTTTATCTTGTTAGGCACCTTGCTTGACCAAATCCAAGTGAAATTCAGGCCTAGACTTTGGTGCAAATTCTCAAATTGGTCAAGGATCATGACATAGGTAGATTTGGTGGAGAATGGACCATTATGGGTCCTGTTCCACACCATTTTGTCTATACTAAGTGGGTTAGAATTACAAATGGAGTTATACTTGCAAGGACATTTCCAGGGAGGTTGAAGGGAATCCTTCTAGGAATGAGCTGGTCATTTAGAAGACAGGTGGTCAGAGTTCTGTTCTTGTCTCCCCTGCTAAGGGGGCCACTAATTAAAGCTCTAAGGGGTTCTAAGTTTTGGATCCATATGTCATTATAGAGGTTGATTCTATCACTTATGCACAATGTGCCTACCATGGTGATTGCTATTGCAGTATTTTGTGGAACAACACTCTGGCCCACAAGGCCTGGAGGTTGTTATACATCCTCCAAGCCAAACTAGCATGGCTGGTAGTATTCCTGAGGTAAGCTTTATGCACACCAAGACCCCCTGTTTCTCTAGGCTTAATAATGATACCCCGCATAATCAGATGCACTTTCTTCTTCTCAGTAGTGGTTACCCATATAATATTCCTCTGAATCCTATCTATTTGGTTGCACACCTGGGCTGGTAACCAAATGTATTGCATGGAATGGTTGGGAATGCATACCAGTGATGACTTAGCTAATGTAGTTCTCCCAACCTTGTTCATTTGGTTTTCCAACTAGCTAGCTTAGTTTGCATGCTATCTATGATGAATCAGAAATCTCTATTGGTTGGCCTCTTATGGAAAACTACAAAACCTAAGTATTTCCCAAAGGAAGAGCTAGGCTTGATATTCAGAGTCCTTGCTAAGCTATCAATGGTATCTTGGTGGCAGTTATTGGAGAAGATAGCTTTAGGCTATATGGTATTGACCTTTTGACTAGATAGGCTAATGAAATGGTGCAGAATATCCATGATTGTGGCACAATTCTTGGTGTTTGCCCTAGCAAACAGAGTTAGGTCATCAACAAAGAATATGTGTGATATTTTTGGCCCATAGTGGCTGATTTTGATGGGAAACCAACCCCCTTGATTAACTTGAGTCTCAATGCCCCTTGATAACCTTTCCATACATTATGAAAATGTAAGGTGACATAGGGTCTTCTTGTCTAATACCCCTACTAGGATGGAAGAATCAGTCCTATCCCCATTTACTAAGACAAAAATAGAGCTTCAAGAAATGCATAACATGATTAATTTGGTCATATTGTGAGGAAAGACAAATGGCACCAAGGTATCTCTGATGAAGGACCATTCTAGTCTGTCAAATGCCTTTTCTAGATTAATTTTGAGGATCATGTTAGCATTTTTCCCTTTTATCTTGGTAAAGTGACTGATGTATTCTTGAACTATGATGGCATTATCAATTTCCCTTCTGCTGGACAGAAACTGGCCTAACTTGGGCCAATGATAGAAGGAAGAACTGGATTGATTCTACTGACAATTATTTTGGTAATCATCTTGTACATAGTGTAGCATATCCCAATAGCTCTGAAATTAGGATTGTGGCATTGGCACACTTAGGAATCAGGCATAGATAGGTTAACTTCAGACTTCATTTCTAGGGTGTTAAAGGTCTGGTTACAGAATTGAGTCACTTTACTCTCCAGGATATTCCAGTATCTTTAATACAAGAGAGGGTGCAGACCATCAGGTCCAGGGTCCTTAATAGGTTTGAAAGAGAACATGGCCACATTTATTTCACTACTCCTTAGGGAAGCACTTAGAGTAGCTTGCTCCATATTGGAAAGAGTGTGGGCATCATAGACTATGCTTTTCCAGGGAGTGGGAGTGTCCAAGTGTTCGAGTCTAGGTGTTCTGTGGTGAACAACTTGGAGTAGTAGTGGTAAATGGTGTTATGGATTTCCTGTTGCCCCTCAATAAAGTTCCCTACTTCATGCTACAGGGCCATGATTTTGTTCCTTCTCCTCCTATTGAGGGTTGAGGTATGGAAGGATCTAGTATTAGCATCCCCCTCCATCAGCCAATTGATCCTATACTTAATTTTCTAAAAGAAATCTTTACATTTGAGAATAGAGGAGTATTTCTCCAGAATATGGCCCTCTAGGTTATAGAGAAAGATGCTGAATGGGTAGGCATTATATTTCTCGATACCCCCAAGTCTGGCCACAATGTGCTTCTTCTTATGGAATATATTACCAAATACATTCCTGTTCCATGTCATCACCTGGGCCAAGAACTAGGAGTTTCCTCTTTCAAGGCTGACACACCCTTCATAAGCCTGCTATAAACAGTGTTAGTGAAAGATGGGTGACTTCACCACATGGGTTCAAACCTAAAAGGTTTGGAGGTTTTATTGAGAGCATTGAGCCACAAACTGATCAGCATAGGGCAGTGATCAAAGTGTGTTTTAGGGAGGTGGCTCACATTACTAGAATAGTAATCCTAGATCCATTAATCATTGGCAAAACACCAATTTAGTCTTTCAAGGACGAACTGACTCATATTCCACATCTTATGTTAGTCCAAGTGTATTTACTCCCCTTAAAACCTAAGTCAATGAGCTTACAGTGGTTCAGGAAGTGCAAGAACAGGTGAGCTCTTGGGGCATAGATGCAGCTTTCCCCCTGTTTATATATGGCCCTTAAGACTTCATTGAAGTCCCTCTACTAGGCAGCTCCTCTTGTAACCATCAGAGATAGTTTTAAGCTGATCCCATAGGGCCCTTCTGTTAGCATAAGTGTTGCTGGCTTAAATAGCAGTGAAAAGCCAAGGGGTGGAAGAGGGAGTTTCCTTGACCATGACATTCCCTGTGGAGTGGTGGAAACTTCATCAATCTTCAGTTATCATTGTTTCCAAGAGAACCAGCATGGCAGGCTTGTGCAGATTAACCATCTCTGCACAATGTCTTCCAAATTCCATATTATGAAATTCATCAGTAACCTTGGGTTGGTTTGTGGCTTCCTTTTCAGACATTTGGATTTCCCCTTCATTGTTGGGCTCTATGGGTTCTCCATCCCCTTATGATTCTGAGGAGTTAACTGGGCCATTACTGGTAGGGCTGTTAAAAACGTATCGAAACCGTTAACCGAATCGAACAGATGGCTTATTGTCTTATTGGTATCGGATTATCGGGGTAATGGATGATGAACGAATTGATATTTTTTAATTAACGGCTTAACGGTTTGGAGACGGATTACTCAATTTTCTTATCGGATAAACCGTTAACCCATTAAGAATTTTTATATTTACACATTTACCTATATGTATAAACTTGTTACTAGGGTAATTAGAATGGGGTCTTATATTTTAGGATAAATAATTATATCGGGATAACCTCTGCAACATCATAAATCATTTTTGGCAGAGTATACCAGTCAATTATTTCATCAGCATGACAACAAGCAACTAATTTTCCTCATAAGGTCTAGTTGGAAATGAAAAAACTCCAACCCATTATTCTTGGTTCTAGATGAAAATCAGATAATTATCCATTCACTACCACTCTAATCTTTTGTTAGAAGAACGTCTACATATTCTAAATAATCATACTGGGTAGGATGTATCTTCTTAAGATTTAAATGTTTTTCATCAACATTTGGTAGATATTAAACTTTTTTAGCCTCTAGATGAAAATGAAGAACGCACAGGCTTCAATATCACAACAATAATTACGATTCAAATGTTAGCAAGTTAAATTTTTGTAGTCCAAGGATAAAAAGAAGGGAATAGGTATTGATTTTTCAAGCAAGTACGCTGCAATATTATTATGCGATATTGATTGTTACTACAGTGGCCGATAATTTATTATTATTTTTTGGCCGTTTGGTATTGATTGTTCAAAAAAATTTTATTTGGTTTATCCAATAAACCGCCTGATAACTGCCCGATAATCGTCAATCCGATACGAATCCGCCCATTGTCTTATTGGATGGCTAGCGGATTACTACATTTATAACCCGATAACCGATAAGCCGAACTGTTAAGCTTAATTATCCGCCCAATCCGCCCGATAAGCAGCCCTAATAACTGGTTTTAGGTACACAACTGAATCTCCTGAGTTTGGCTATAAGGCTGAGCTTAGGCTTACTCCACACATTACCATGCTTCTTGGGCATAGTACGATAAGCATTTCTTCCCCAGGCCCTCTGAAATCTATTGTTACCTCCTGATGTACAAGCATCGCTTTGGTCTTTGGCACTCCCAGCCTTGCTATCATTTCCTCTAATTCTATGTTGGTGGCTTCTAGGTGCTCGTGGACATTTTCTAACCCTATATTTGGAGATGGGGTCCTTGTCCTCACTGGTGTCCATGGGGAAAAGGTTGGGCTGGGGATTCCCTCCCCTAGAGAGACTAGTGGGAAGAAGGGGAAGGTGTGGCTTATCTGTGGCATTATAAGACTCACCTGATCTGTTTTCATTGTTTGGTGGCTTACTGCAAATTGAACTTGCATAAGAGTTGCCAACCACAGTTGGTGCCCATAATTCAGCAGAGTATGGTTCAGGCTGGTTGTGACTAGTTTGTCCAAGTAGTGGGAGGTTTTGGATTACCACTAAGATGAGTATTGTCCAAATTGAGAAGTTCAAGGGAAAATCAATACTCTGCAGTTCCATATCTAACCATGAGGTTGGAATGTGATCCCTGGGGAGTGGGTTGGATGAAATCCTTATCAGATTTGGATCCTCCCCTTGGTTCTGCATGTTGCTGCTGTTTGTTGGGTTGTTTTGTTCCCCCTCCATTATTAGTGTCTAGAAAGGTAATGGAGTTTACCTTTTCAAATGTGCCCTCATTTCCCTTTAAGCAAGGGTCTTCTTCGTTGGGTTTTTGTGCATGAAGATTTCTCATCATTAGAAATATTTAAGAGGCAATGGCGTCAGTCAAATTAGTAGAGAGGGAGTGATGATGGGACACATGGTTGGTTATTGTGTGAGAGGTAGAGTGAGAGGGATTAATTAAATCCTTCTCCCTTTGCACTGTGTTAGTGGTGTTGTTAGAGAGATCAGGTGTAACCCTATTGGTGGACCCTAGAATTCGATTTGTGTCAGAATAGGAGGGTATCATATGTGGGATTGCATTTGGGGTATTTTTCATACCCGAAATGGGTGCGTGTTTTCCTCCTTGGGCCGCATGCGATGTGTTATGTGTGTAAGTGAGGGGGCATGTTCCCAGTGTGTGTGCTCTGTACTCGGCACAGGCTATGAATTGTGCAGCCGGTTTGGATTGTGTGTTGTAGGCTTAGATAGTTGTATTATGGTCCCATGTGGCCTAAGATGCCTGTCTTGTTCGGGCCTATCTTTACGAGGCCCGTGTGGCTTGATTTGGGCCTGTTTCGTTTGGCCCAAAATTCCCACAGCCCTAGCACCGCAATGTTCCACAGCCCTACTGCCACCCTCAAAATCATCTAAGTTACTAAGGATGAAGAACTTACCTGAGTATGTTGGTCGCTTTCCACTTTCCGCTCCCCGCATTGTTCTCTCTTGTCTCCGGTCGTGCCTGGGCTTTGAAAACTTCCGTTCTCCCTTGCAAGTCCGTGGGAATTCCACCACTTTCTAGTCATCATCTTCGTTGGTTTTTTGACCCGCCGACGATATTTATCTTGTGTCCTTCGCCCCAATCAGTCCTTGATTTGGGAATTTCTTGATTAGATGACCTAATCGCCCACACCCCTTGAACGAGATGACCTCTCCTTCGTACTCAATTGGTTGTTTATTTTCCACAATGAGTACTATCGTTTGTTGCGGCTCAGCACCAACAAGAGGTTAAGGTATTTGGAGCAAGGGCATAGGGGAGTTGTAAAAAAAATTTCTCAAGAGGATTGAAGACTGTCACAAGGCTGGAGGGACTGACGGGCGGCATCTAGCCAGAGCATACCTGTTGCTAGGGCTTCGCGAGTTAGGGGAGCTGTATGAGGGAAGAAAGAATGCCGAGTCTGGGGAAGGTCCTTCTGGGACCAAGTAGCTATGGATTTCTTTCTTTTACTTATCAATGTAATAAGGCCAATGGCCATTAGTGACCTTTACTTCCTGTTTATTTAGTGTCGTTTTGGGGTTCGTCTATTTTCTTATCAATAAACTGAGGCATTTGGCATCTTAAGTTCTCCAAATCAATTTGTCGCTAGGCCTACCTCGGGCACAAAAGAGGTCCCCGAATTAGGACGCACTTTCCATTCCCGCACTATGTGTTTAAATACCGCAATACTTTTCATAATCCTCACTGACTTGGCTACTTTTGTTTTTGTTTTCCTCTTTATTTATTTATTCCCCTCCCCAAAGGTTAGTTCGTGCACTCTAGAATCATCATCCTATCTTACAAGATCCAGGGGCCCTCCACCCTCTCCTCTTCTAAGAACAAAGGCAAAAAGAAAATGGAAGATTCAGGCAACAACATAAATGAGAATGTGGTTGAACAGGTAGAGGCCACTGATGGCCAAGGTATTCGGCTTCAGAATGAAACTGTGTCGCAGCTAGAGCGGAAGTTGTTAAAGTTCCAAGAAGAGCTTGATCAAGTTCGGAATCTGGCAAACCTGTCATTCTCCCTCAACGTCCCAGACGTCAACATCCAGAATCCTGCACCTCCTCAAAACATCCCAAAGCAGCAAAATCATCCCACAGCTCAGCATCACACCACCCCACCAAATAACCAAATTCTCCCAACACACTACAATGCCTGTTGTACTCCAAACAACACCTCACTGCTTATCCCAGAACCTCAGAACTCCATAAATGACCATTTCCACACTCATGCTCCAGGCCACCATTACAATCCCATCTACGTGGAGACCATGCCACACTCCACTCCCCCTACCACATACACACCTGAGTCTGATGAAAAGGACCTGCTTATCAAGAACTTGGCCGAAGAACTTAGGAAGCTGACCAACTGGGTTCAAGGCATCGAAGGAATCAAGGGAGTTGAAGGGTTTAACTATGAAGACCTCTGCATACAGCCCGATGTCGAACTGCCAGAGGGATACAAACCTCCTAAGTTTGAAATGTTTGATGGTACGGGTGATCCAAGGGTCCACCTGAGAACTTATTGTGACAAGCTGGTTGGAGTAGGGAAGGATGAAAGGATCCGCATGAAGCTGTTCATGAGGAGCTTGAAAGGAGATGCATTGTCTTGGTACATCAGCCAAGATCCCAAGAAATGGTCGAATTGGGTGAGCATGGCATCTGACTTTATGGACAGATTCAGGTTCAACATAGAGAACGCACCAGACGTGTTCTATATTCAGAATTTAAAAAAGAAGCCCACGGAGACATTTCGCGAGTATGCTACTCGTTGGAGTTCCGAAGCTGTTAAGGTCAGACCCGCCTTAGAAGAAGAGCAGATGAACAAGTTCTTTATCCGGGCCCAGGACCCGCAATACTATGAACGGTTGAGGATGATTGAGAACCACAAGTTCTCCGACATTATCAAATTAGGAGAACAAATTGAAGAAGGTATCAAGAGCAGTATGGTCATAAATTTTGAAGCCTTGCAAGCTACAAACAAGGCTTTGCATTCTGGTGGTGTGTCTAAGAAAGAAGAGACGTGAGAGTCGTGATGGTAGCACAAAAAACCAACTCCCCACTCAAATACCAAACTTACCCAACACCTCCACTCACATATCAACCAAACCCAAATTACCAAGCACCCTCATAACAAGCTCCACCACCAACTTATCAATCACCTCCCCCACCGACATATCAACCTGCTTCACCCAGATACTCACAACCCGCTCCTGTCAACCACACTTATAATTCCCAACCATCTCATTACCAATCACCCCCTACCGGTCAAAACTTCCCTAGACCTCGTCCTAATTTTGATCGCAGACCTCCAAAATAGTATACCGCCATCGCTGAACCCATCGACTAGTTGTATGAGAAGCTCAAAGCTGCTGGTTATGTCACCCTCATCCCTGTTGCAACCGCTGAGAATCCTTCTCAATGGGTCAACCCACACAAGTCTGGTGCATACCACTCTGGCATGAATGGGCACACCATCGATGAGTGCCGCTCTTTGAAGGATAAGATACAAACCTTGATTGACAACAAGGTCATCGTGGCAAAGAAATCTGCTCCAAACGTCCGCAACAATCCTCTTCCAGACCATAAGGGTGGAGGCATCCACTTGATTGAAATAGAAGATGATTGGGACCCCGAGGGATCAATCGGGTTCATCGCAGAAGGCGATGATCCAAAGAAGCCTGCAGTCACTCTCAACCCGATCATAGTCCAGATTCAACCGTCTGAGGATGTTGAGGTAAATATGTCCATTCCTCTTGAGTTTGAAGAAACGTCACCTGCAAAGACACCAGTATCGATTGAAGTTGAGTTCGTTTCTCCGGTGAATGCACCCACACCATTCGAGGTTGCAATCTTGCCACCCCAAACACATGTTCCATTCAAAGTGAGGGTAGCTGCGCCAATCACGGTGGCGATATCGAACATACCACCTTTCTATACAGATGTTGTACCATGGGACTATACAGCCGAGGCGAGAAGGAAAGTCAAAGTCAAGACTGAGGAAGATGTTGCAGCACAGGGTATGACAAGAACTGGTAGAGTCTATACCCCTGAACAACTGGCTGAATCCAGCAGGCAGGCTTCCAATCGGCCTCCCATTATCGAGACAGGTCCGGACGACCTTTGGAGGAAAGTACATGCCAAGGAGTATTCGGTCATTGACCAGTTGAACAAAACGTCAGCGCAAATATCCATACTCTCTTTGCTGCACAATTCTGAGACGCACAGGAATGCTTTATTGAAGGTGTTGAACAAAGCCTATGTGCCAAACAACATCACTAGTAGAGAAATGGCTAATATGGTGGGCCAAGTGTTGGAGAATTACAAGATCACTTTCCATAAGTACGAGCTGCCTCCTGAAGAGATGGGTCATAACAAAGCACTGCACATAACTGTGCAATGCGAAGATTATTTCATCACCAGAATCCTGATCGATGGGGTATCCAGTCTTAACATTTGCCCGTTGATAACGCTCAAGAAATTGGGTAAAGGGTTGCATGAGATAAAGGATGGAGCGATCAACGTGAAGGCGTTCGATGGATCTTAAAGGTCCACCATTGGTGAGATCAGCTTATGCCTGCAAATGGAACCAACCTGGTTCGAGGTGGACTTCCAAGTGATAGATGTGCCGGTGTCCTACAATCTGTTATTGGGACGACCCTGGATCCATGTTGTTGGGGCCGTATCATCAACGCTACATCAGGCAGTGAAGTTCGAGTGGAACCACCAAGAGGTGCTTATTCATGGTGACGGTAGCAACCCTATTTACAATCGCTAGACTATTCCGATAATTAAAGGAAGAAAGAAGCTGGGTAGAGAAACTTACCACCACATTGAACGGGTCAACACTATCGACAAAGACAAATGGTGGGATATCAAGATCGCAAATATGATGAATTGGCGAGGGTACAAGCCAGGTAAAGGGATTGGCAAGAACCTTCAGGGGATCTCCAAACGTATCAAACTCAAGAAGCACGACACCACTTTCGGTTTGGGATATGAATACACTTGGGAAGAATTCAAAAACTGGTCGCCACCATGGCGCGGTCCCTATTACCCTTTGGAGAAACCAATACCGCATTTGGAGCAGACCTTCCAACAGGACGACGTTATTTATGGATCAGACAAACAAGAAGCACTCACAGCAATGAGGAACTTGTTTCTGGAGGACAGTGATATGGACTGCTGTGTTATTCTCGAGAAGGATGGGGAGGAAGGTCCTTCCATACAGGCTGTGAGCAGAGGGACGTACCTCAAGAATTGGATTGTCAGGACAACCAAAGCGCTACGAGCCTCGGGCATTACTATTACTTGTCTTGATGAACTGATGACTGTGACATGCAACGAGACAACACAACAAACGGATGTAGATTTGGAAGAATATGACATACCTGACGAGATTGTCAAAGAAGTTGAGAATTTTGAGAACAAACCTAAGTCCAACCTGGGAGACTGAAAGCATCAACATGGGAGATTCAGAAAACATAAAGGAAACACGAATCAACATTCATTTCTCGCCATCAGAAAAGAAAGAATATGCCGAATTTATAAAGAAGTATGAGGATATATTTGCCTGGTAGTATGACGACATGACTGATCTAAGTACGTCTATTGTGTCTCACAAATTTCCAACCAATCCGATGTGTCCCCCGGTAAAACAAAAGCTCAGGAAGTTCAAACACGACATGAGTTTGAAAATCAAAGAAGAAGTCACCAAGCAGATCAATGCAAGGTTCTCAGGGTAGTTGAGTACCTGACATGGTTAGCCAACATTGTGCCAGTACCAAAGAAGGATCGGAAGGTCAGAGTCTGTGTCGACTACCGGGATCTTAACCGGGCTAGTCCAAAAGACGACTTCCCTTTGCCAAATATACATATCCTGATTGACAATTGCGCTAAGCATGAATTACAATCATTTGTGGATTGCTTCGCTGGTTATCATCAGATCAGGATGGATGAGGAAGATGTTGAGAAAATGGCTTTTATTACGCCATGTAGAGTGTACTGTTAAAAGATGACGCCATTCGGCCTGAAGAATGCAGGGGCCACCTACATGAGGGCTATGACCACCATCTTCCACGACATGATTCACAAGGAGATCGAGGTATACGTGGATGGTGTTATTATCAAGTCTAGGAAATCCACTGACCACATGGAAGATTTGAGGAAGTTCTTCAAAAGGTTGCGGAGATACAATCTGAAGCTAAACCCCGTGAATTCTGCATTCGGGGTTCCTACTGGAAAGTTGCTTGGGTTCATTGTTAGCCACCGAGGGATAGAATTAGATCGGTCAAAGGTCAAATCCATTCAATAACTACCACCGGCCAGGAACAAGAAAGATGTGATGAGTTTCTTGGGGAGACTTAATTACATTAGCTAATTCATAACACAGTCTACAGTTACCTGTGAGCCGATCTTCAAGATGCTGAAGAAGGAGCCCGCAACAAAGTGGACCGATGATTGTCAAAAGGTTTTCGACAAAATCAAGACATACCTATCAACACCACCAGTCTTGGTACCGTCTGAGCCAGGTAGAACTCTGTTACTCTACCTTGCAGTGTTAGATGGAGCTTTCAGCTGCGTTCTGGGGCAGCACGATGAAACAGGAAGAAAGGAGCAAGCCATTTATTATCTCAACAAGAAGTTCACTCCGTACGAGGCCAAGATATTCTCTATTGGAATGCACTTGTTGTGATTTGACTTGGGTAGCCCAGAAGCCGAGGCATTACTTCTGTGCCTACACAACGTATCTCATATCGAGGATGGATCCATTGAAGTACATCTTTCAGAATCCCATGCCCACGGGCAAGCTAGCCAAGTGGCAAATCCTGCTGAGTGAGTTCGATATTATCTATGTGACTCAGAAAAAGGTCAAGGGAAAGGCACTGGCAGACCATCTTGCTGAGAACCCTGTAGATGGAGGATACGAACCTCTGAAAATGTATTTTCCTGATGAAGAGGTATCATTCATAGGAGAAGACATTGCAGAATCCTATGACAGTTGGAGAATGTTCTTTGATGGAGAGATGAACTTCAAGGGAATTGGCATTAGAGTAGTCCTAATATTAGAAACCAGTCAGAATTATCCGGTATCTGCCAAACTCAGATTCCCCTGCACCAACAATATGGCAGAATATGAAGCATGTATCTTAGGGCTCAATATGGCCATTGACATAAACGTCCAGGAGCTGTTAGTGATTGGTGACTCAGATTTGCTGGTATATCAGGTACAAGGAGAGTGGGATACCAAAAACTCCAAAATACTACCGTATCTGCACCACGTACAGGAATTAAGAAAGAGGTTCACAAAGACGGAATTTTGTCATGTCCCCAGAATCCAGAATGAGTTCGCCGATGCATTGGCTACTTTGTCCTCAATGATCCAACACCCGGACAAGAATTTCATTGATCCTATTCCCATAAAGATCCATAATCAACCAGCTTATTGTGCCCATGTCGAAGAGGAAGTAGATGAAAATCCTTGGTTTCATGACATCAAAGAGTATTTGGCGAAAGGAGATTACCCGGAGCTTGCAAATCCCACTCAGAAACGCACACTTCGAAGACTATCCAACAATTTCTTTCACAGCGGAGGAATCCTGTATAGGAGGACTCCCGATTTGGGGTTATTAAGGTGTGTCGACACAAAAGAAGCATCAAAACTACTAGAGGAGATTCATGTTGGGTCTTATGGCCCGCATATGAACGGTTTTGTTCTAGCAAAGAAGATACTCCGAGCTGGTTACTTTTGGTTGACTATGGAAATGGACTGCATCCAGTATGTCCGGAAATGCTACCGTTGTCAGATACACGCAGATATGATAAAGATACCTCCAAACAAGCTCACCATGGCCGTTCGCCGCCTAGGGCATGGACGTTATTGGACCAATCGAGCCTACCGCCTCTAATGGACACAGGTTCATTCTGGTAGCCATCGATTATTTCACCAAATGGGTCGAAGCAGCATCCTACAAAGCAGTGACTAAGAAAGTCGTGGAAGACTTTTTCCACGACCGTATTGTTTGTCGATTTGGGATTCCTGAGTCAATCATCACCGACAATGGTTCTAATCTCAACAGTGACCTGATGAAAGCTATGTGCGAGTATTTCAAGATCAAACACAAGAATTCCATAGCTTACAGACCTCAGATGAATGGAGTTGTAGAAGACACCAACAAAAACATCAAGAAGATACTAAGAAAGATGATAAAAAGGCACGAGAAGTTATCATTTTCCTTATTGGGATATCGCACCACAGTTCACACCTCAATAGGGGAAACTCCCTGTATGCTAGTTTATGGTATTGAGGCTATTATTCCTGCCGAAGTTGAGATTCCATATCTAATAATTATACAAGAAGCTGAGCTCAGCGACGTAGAATGGGTAAAGAGTCGTTATGAGCAACTAGCCCTCATAGACGGAAAGAGAATGAATGCAGTCTGTCATGGTCAACTCTATCAGAACAGAATGTCCAGAGCCTTCAACAAGAAAGTCAAGCCGAGATAGTTCACACTAGGGCAGCTGGTGCTGAAGAAGATCTTTCCACATCAAGACGAAGCCAAAGGGAAGTTCTCTCCCAATTGGCAGGGTCCGTATATGGTTCACCGGGTATTGACAGGAGGAGCACTTATACTCGCAGAAATGGACGGAGAAGTCTGGCCATAGCCAATCAATTCAGATGCAGTCAAACGCTACTATGTGTAATCTTATGCTTTCTCAATGATGATGTAAATTGAACTACGCCTGACCTGATTCCTATTTAAGAGGGGATACATTATGCTTTTACAAAATCATGCATGTTTGTTTTGAAACAGATTTGTTTAGCAACGCTACCCCAATAATACAGACAGTATCATCAGATCAAGCCGAACAAGTCAAACAAAGTCAGTGGGGATACGAACTAACCTTCCCCTTACAAAACTCACGATTTTTCTTTGGATGCAGGCACTAAAGTTGCAAAATCCCTAAAAACTGTCCACCCAGGGGACAAACGTTTTTTCAAAATACGATTCTCAAACCGTTACACTTGGCGACATTTGCTATCAGCCCATACAAATAATGTTCCGTAGCCATAATGCTCACATTAATCACACCACCACAACCTGCTTTCAGCTAAGAAACTCTACTATCGTTTGTCATTTTACTTCTTGCATAAGGCTACCATTCTACCTTCCGAGACTAAACGCTGTCTCCACCTGTATTTTTTTTGCATAAGGCTACTATTCGGCCATCTGAGACTAAACGCTGTCTCCACCTGCATTTTTTTTTTTGCATAAGGCTACTATTCTGCCTTCCGAGACTAAGCACTGTCTCCATCTATACCCTTGCGTAAGGCTACTATTCTGTCTTCCGAGGTTAAGCTCTACCTCCATCTGCATTGCATAAGGCTACTATTCTGCCTTCCATCTGCATAAGGCTACTATTCTATCTTCTGAGGTTAATCTCTACCTCCATCTACATTGCATAAGGCTACTATTCTGCCTTCCATCTGCATAAGGCTACTATTCTGCCTTCCGAGGCTAAGCTCTACCTCCATCTGCATTGCATAAGGATACTACTCAGCCTTCCATCTGCATAAGGCTACCATTCTGCCTTCCGAGACTAAACGTTGTCTCCATCTGCATTTTTTTTCTTTTGCATAAGGCTACCATTCTACCTTCCGCTTGCATAAGGCTACATTTCTGCCTTTCGAGGCTAAGCTCTGTCTCCAATTTACTTTTTCTTCGAACGCCATCTCAAGCACTATTTATTTTGCTTTTTCTACGGGCTAAGATCTACCCTTAAATTCTCAAGACTGAGCTCTGTCTTGTCAGCATCATACTACTACATTCTTCACGGGCTGAAATATCGCCAACTTATCCAAAGGCGTCATCGTTCGAAGGCACCATTTTCATGGCCCGAGAACATCATGTCATGGCCTGAGGATCTCTCTCTATTTTGCATATCATTATTCAAAGGAGTCATGGTTCGGAGGCACCATACTCATGTCCTGAGAACATCATTTCATGGCATGCGAATCCTGCATCAAGCAATCCATGGCCCAGGATATCACGGTCTGAGGATGTCAACCTTAACCGTTCAAAGACAACATTCATAGTCCGACGGGAAATTGCATCATGATTAAATTACGCACAATATATGATTGTATTTTTTATTTGCAGGTAATCCTGCAAGCAACGGTCATCCTGGCAGGAGCGGCCCCGCTCCAATTCTCCTAACCATTCCCGTAAATCGTTTATTCGTCCAACCCTTTATGTTGTGTTCGTTCTTGCAAAACTTCATCGGCATACTTCGCCGATGACTCCTGAACTACACACAACCTGATTTCTGTAAAACCAGGGATATGTAGGCAACTCAGAAACCAAGGTGCGGCCTAAATCTCTTCAAACCGCTTTGCTCGGTCAAAATTGGTCATCATGTCTTTACCCGACAATTCTTTCATCCTTCCCGGGTAAAGAGGGGCACCTGTTGATACCTAATTTTTTCTCAAATTATTTTTAAATTTGCACATATATCTTCAAAATCTCTTTTTATAATAACTGGTATTTTTCCACAATTTTCCACATTATTATCAATTTATTTTCTAAATTTTATTCAGTACTTTATATTCAATAATTATTCATAAATCATATTATAAATAATTTCAAAATATTTCCTAGATCAACATATCATTTTTAATCCTATTAGGATTTAATTATTTCACAAATTAGTCAATTTGGCATTATTTGGCTATAATTACAACAATTTTGCAATTATAGCCTAATTATACATTTTATACAATTTTAATTCAATAGTTAGTTATTTTATATTTTTTAATATTAGTCAATTACCTTAATTTCACCTATTTAGCATTAATTTTATTTTATGTAATTATTAGCTATTTTTATTAATTATGTATCTATTTAATCGGGTATTTAATAAATAGCCAATTTTGTTCTAATTTTAGCCTAATTAAATCTGGCCCCAACCCCAATTAAATTAACCCAATACCTAGGCCCAATCCATTAAAATCACCCGACCCAACCTGTGTTTTAATCTAAACCGTTGATCAATTTTGATCAACGGCTCAGATTATCCCTTACCTTAATTAACCCTAAACGACCTACCCCAAACCCTAATTTCCCCCTCTCATTCTCTCGTTACACTCTGTCGTCCTCCTCTCATCTCTCTCAAACTCTCTCTACTAGAACCGCCATGGTTCTCACCGGCCGTTGTCTTGCCGGTCTTTATGGTGGTCTCACCACTCTCCCAACCTCATGACTCTCCTTCCTACGCCGGGTATCACTGCCTTGAGGCCCTCAGAGAAGCCAGAAGGTGTTTCACTCACCCCATGGGTTCTCACGCCATTTTCGGCCACCTCTGGCCGTTTGAGTAAGTCTATAACCTTTGGGTTAAAGCCAGTAACATTTTAAGGCTTTCTTATCTTTTCTGGGTTCTCTTCGAAACCCTAGTTCCTTAAATCTTCCGATTCGTTTAGATCTGTAACAGATCTATACCTATCATTAGTTCTTTCCATGTTTTCTTTAAAGATTCTTCAGGTTCCTAAACTATTTTTTCAGTTTTTGAACTAGGGTTTTCAAAATCCCTTTCAAAACTGTTCTTTTTCTGGTTTCTCAGCATTATTTTATGATTTTACCGTGTTTAAACATTGTGTGAGTTTTTCCCCATCTTGTCTGATTCATTTTTGTTAAAAAACCCCCCAAAGTTCTCGGTTTCAATTTGTGGTTCCAAGTTTGTTTGCGATAGTATGTTTTCCTGTTCTATTATGTTTACTGTGTTCTCATGAATACTTCTTCATTTTGAGATTTTACCCCATGTTTGCCTATTAGGGTTTCTGGATTCGATTACTTTTGTCTATATCATGTATATGCTGTGATTCGTACTGTGTTCTATACGAATCCTTAACTTCTATATGATTTTACCTTACTATTCTTCCTATGGTTCTGATTGTTGTCCATTATATGTTTATTGCACTTATTCTCATAATGTTGTGACAAATCAGTGCTATCTTTTCTATTTGTGAATCCCTAAACCTCTATGATTGATACTTCACTGATTTCACATAATGTTCTCTATTGATTTTTGAGTATTTCCTTAATTAAGACGTGCTAATTTCCTATTTCTCTTTGTCTGTATCATGCCTATCCCGCTAATGTGTGATATTCTCCTTGATTGATACTGATTTCCTGTATTTAGAACCTCACTCGAGGGTTTCCTTACTGATTTCCAGAATATAAAGTATGTCTTACCTTATTTCCATAAATGATTTTGCTGTCGAATTAACTCACATATATTTTCCTTAAAATAGAATCCTGAACTTAGCCTTACTTACACGTGATATACCTATACCATACTTATATTACTTCCTTATTGTGTTAAAATCAGCTTTACATAACTCCTTTCCTTATTTGTCACTGCCTATTACCGTTTGAGTATGACTCCTTAATCAAAGGAAGTCTTTTACCAATTTTGATTCTAATTGACAGCTCACTCCCATAATTACTGCTGAAACTGTTATTTTTACCTTATTCTTCTGCTTGTCTTAAACTATAAATACTTCTACTCTCTTCTTAACAAACACGAACAATACACTGTTCTGAACTCTCTTACACGCACATACTCTCATGTTTCTCTTGTTGTTTACTTGCTACTCAGTCGGCTGAAAGACAAGACTGAGTGATTATACTGTTCTATTACTCTACACACTACTGCTCTACTTCTCTTCACTTTATTGCTCTCCACTTTGTACTCATTTTTTGATTCAACTGGTATGTTTTCAGTTTAAGTTTACAGCATCCAAAACAATATGTTTCTGTTTGTCTTACAATTCCTTTTGTTTCTCTTATGTTTCTACTTGTGGTTCTGCTATTTACCTTGCAATTAGCATGCATGTTCTGTCTATAAGATTTTCCCTCCCCTCCCCCTAGTTCAGCATGTCTATTTCTCTCTCTCTCTTACATGTTTTCACTACAATTCTTCCTTACCCCTGATTCCTAACACTATAGGCATGTATTCATGACCCCTAGTTACTATGTAATCCTGAACCCTTCCCCTGGACCTAATGTGTAACTCTGTTTAGCACCCCTTAATCTAATGTTGTTAAGCTCCTGGCATGAACCCTTTGTGATGGACTATTGCTATGACTATTTAAGTTTTGTAGTACTTCTCTGGTGTTAACCTGTGTGCAGATATGCTTTCACATATGAACTACTTGTCCCCAATTTCCCCCTTCCCTGTTTGTGACTGCTTTCTTGCACTATGTATTGTAACGACTCGACCGGTCGTTTTGAGCTCTTGCGCGTCGTTCAGTCATTTGAAGTCGTGAGCAGATCCATTTCGGGTACTATGACTTGTAGGTGTGGTCGGAATTGAATTTCGGAAAGTTTAGAGTTGATTTGGAAAGAAAATTCTCATTTCAGAAGCCTTAAGTTGGAAAGATCAACTAAGATTGGAATTTTGAGTAAACGACCTCTAAATCAGGACTTGAAAGTTCCTGCAGGTTTGTATGATAATTTTGGACTTGGGCGTATGTTCAGATCGGGTTTTGGATAACCCGAGAGCGTTTCGATGCATATTGTGGAAGTCAGCATTTTTGAAGGAATTTCCTAAGCTTGGCCTGAAGTGCATTTCAGTGATGTTGATGTCTGTTTGGGATTCCGAGTATGGGAATAGCTTCGTATGGTGATTCTGGAGTTGAGAGCGCGATCGGAAGTGAAATTGGATGTCCGCAGGTCATTTTGAGTCATTTGGCTAAAGATAGAAATTTGAAGGTTTTTGAGAAATCCGACCAGAAGTGGAAATTTTGATATCGAGGTCGGAATGCGATTCCGAAAGTTGGAGCAGGTTTGTAATGTTGAATATGACTTGTGTGCAAAATTTGAGGTCAATCGGACGTGATTTGATAGGTTTCAGCATCGAATGTGGAAGTTTGAAAGTTATAAGTTGATTAAGCTTGAATCGGGCTGCGATTCGTGATTTCGATGTTCTTGGAGGTGATTTCAAGGCTTCACTAAATCTGTGTGAGGTTATGGGGCTGAGTCGTGGGATTTGGTCGGGGTCCCAGGTCCCTCGGGTGCGTTTCGGGGTGAATTCGGACCATTTTTCTCTGTTTTGCTGTTGATGTCTTCTGTTGTACCTGGTGTGCTATGCGATCGCTGTCCATTGTGTGCGATCGCAATGAAGTAAATTTGAGGGGCTGGAATTTTTCCTTGGGCGATCGTAGTGATGGTTGTGCGTTCGCACAGAAGGAAAATAATTGAGGTGCATGGAATTGCCCTGTGCGACCGCAGGGGTTGTGGTGCGATCGCACAAGGGTGCGTTTGGGTAATCTGGAGCTTGGCATGTGCGAACGCGAGAGATGTGATGCGAATGCACAGGAGGAAATTTTGGGGCAGCATAGTAAGCCTATGCGATCGCGGAGCTTTTCATGCGATCGCATAGAGGGTTTCTCTGAGCAGTGTTTTAAAAACGGAATTTGTGTCCATTTCTTCATTTCTTCCTTGCTATGGTCGATTTTGGAGGAGCTTCAGGAGAGTATTCCTTCATGAAATGTCTAGGTAAGTAAATTCCTCCCGTTTTTAAGTTAAGTACAAGACTATATGCATGAATTAGACATGGAAATAGATAGAGAAGTTGGGATTTTGGAGGATAGACCTAAAAATTTGTATTTTGGATTTCTACCACGAATTGAGCATGAATATTTGAGTAAATTGTATATTTGAGTTAGTAACTCTAAGGGTAGGGTATATTTTTGAGAAATTTCGGATTCCGGGCATATGGGCTCGAGGGCATTTTGGTCATTTCACATAGCGGAGTTGGAAAATTATATAATTTGGAATTGTTTCAAGTATTAGAATATATTTTCATTGATTTGTCGTTGTTTGGTTAATTTTGGGGCGTTGTGCATCCGTTGGAGTCGTCGAAAGGGCTTGGAAGCCGGTATTGGAACTTCGGAGCGAGGTAAGTCTCCTTTCTAACTTTGTGAGGGGGAATATCTGCGGGGGATATGTACGCACGAGGTGATGGGAGTCCGTGCGTAGCTACTATTATGCCATGTCCGGGTAGCCTAGGACCCACTAGCATGCCTTACCTGTGATCTTCTCTGTGATCTTGTCTGTGATATTAGACTGCTAATATAACCAAAATTGTAATTGAATGACTAAGGAAGATTAAAGTTTATTTTTTCAAACCATCTAAAAAGAGAATTGATTTCCTTCGCGGGCAAATTGTATTTCCGGATAAGGTTGTATTATCAAACATTATAAAAACTTGGCAAGTGAATTTCAAAAGGATATAAACACTATTTTATGGTTTTTAAAGGAGAAAACTATCATTTACTTGAGTATTTGTTTTCTTGACGTATTCGGGGTGGATTGTTGATTGTGCCAGACTGCATGTAACCGCTTTGCAATTTACATTCCGCGAGAGGAGTGATATTTCCCCCACTCTCATGGGAGAGGGCCGTACGCCACGGTGGATTTAAAATGCACTTTTGGTACGGGCCGTTCGATCCTCGGCAGTGCATAGACATGATTATTATATTGAGAGGTGCACTTATGGGACGGGCCGTTCGATCCTCGGCAGTGCACATAGATGATTATTATATTGAGAGATGCACTTTTGGTACGGGCCATTCGATCCTCGGGAGTGCATAGACATGAGTATTTTATTGAGAGGTGCACTTTTGGTACGGGCCGTTCGATCCTCGGCAGTGCACAGTGTTGATTATTATGACGGCTCAGGCCGGTTGTCCTTATCCCGTATGCGCATGCTAAATTGTTAAATATTTTTCATGGACGTTTTTTTTTAAAGTGACAAGATATTTGGGGAAAAAGAAAGAGGAAATTGTTTATTCAAAAATATTTGGGGGAAAATGAGGAAGTGGTAACTGTTTGTTTATTCCCAGTATTTACTTGGATTTCAGTGCCTTATATATATTGCTGCTTTACGACCTTTAAATGCCTACCGTGTTCATCTTATGTTGTTAATTAATTTGCTGGCCCTTAGTGAGTGTCTAATTTGACCTCTCGCCACTACCTCTCTGAGGTTAGGCGGGCGACTTACTGAGTACACGTTGTTTTTGTACTCATGCTACACTTGATGTGCATTTTATTGCACAAGTACTTTCATAGCAATGTTGAGGATTCGGAGACTTAGGCGAGCTGCATCATCCGGAGGCGATCCGCAGCTGACAGACTCTCCCTCGTACTGTATTTATTTTTATTTTAAACTTCCTTGTCCAATTTGTATTTCGGACAGGCTTTGTGATGATTGTATAAATTCTTAGAAATTTCTCATGTACTTGTGACACCGGGCTCTAGGATGTGTTGGGATGCATTTGTTAAAGTGTAATATTCAAACTATTGTTTTACTTGACAGAATTTATTTAGCTAACATGTAATAAAGTGAAAGGAAATGATTTTTTTTTATAAATGTTAAACAGGAATTTATTTCGACTAATTAATGGTTGGCTTGCCTGACAATGGTGTCTGGCGCCATCACGATCAAAGGGATTTTGAGTCGTGACAACATGGTATCAGAGCGCTAGGTTCCCTTAGGTCTCACGAGTCATGAGCAAGTCTAGCAGAGTCTTGCGGATCAGTACGGAGACGTCTGTACTTATCTTCGAGAGGCTACATGACTGTTAGGAGTACTTCCCTTCTTGATTCCTCAACGTGCGATTCGATTCCCTTAAGGCTTATGCCTAAGTTTTTTCTTACTCAATCTTACGCGTCGCGAAGCGCTTGTTATGAATCACGAATTTGAGGAATTGGAATGGTGCTACGGATGTAATTTGAGATGTTTCCATGTATAATTGGTTAGGGTTGTTGTTATGGCCCTGCAAACGAATAATATGTTGTTTCAGCTCAATAGTGGTGTTCTGAGAGCCTTAAGTCTATGCTCAGGTAATGATGATGCTTGCGATTGATTTTCGCGCGATGTCGATATGATGATGGAATGCTTTCCCGTATGTTGGGGTGATGAATGGGTTGAAGGGAGGTCTTCTCAGAGTGTGATTTTGAGATTTCGGTATTTTAGTTCCGGCAGAGAAAAGGCATTTGGGTTATGAATGGTCCGGTTGGGGTCAATAAAGTAGTAAGGCTTGGTGTCTTCAAGTGAGGTGGGATATGCACCTGTGACATGAAGTCCTCGTCATTGATCGAATAGAATGTATTAAGTTTTGTCGGTGTTATGGTTTCTTCGGTTGCATGGGGTTAAAGTATTGAGAAGAAGTATTGAAGAATGCGGTTGGCAAAGATTGATCCTGAAGTGAGGCTAAGCGGTGGTTCCATTTCTAGGAGGCCAGTTGTAAGAAGCGAAAGTTGAGCAGTCGCAAAGTGGGGGAGCGGCAGCATAGCTTGGAATTTGAAGATATTGTCGCGCATTTAATGGATGTCCATGAGGAGCGGACAGACTAGTAAAGTTCGTAAATGAAGCAGGGCGTAGGATGGGGTATTGAAGTCGCAGAGAGCATGCATTTCAGCGTCGTTGGAAGGTGTCCGCGGGTGATTTCCACGTGTGGGTTATCTCCTGTGAATGGGTTAGCGGTGGCATGGTTGGCAAGTCGCTGTGAGAGGTTCTAGTGGATATTCGGTAGGAGGCAGAATGTGTGAATGATGCTAGAGAATTTGAGCATTTAGGGAGTGCTAGCGAGAGAATTTGGAGGAATTGGACGGATTGGTTGAGAAAGATCGTGTTATCAAAGGAGATAGGATCTCGGCAGGGTCTAGAGTGGTGCAACGTATAGCTTCAGACAACGTATTGCGGATTGTCGGCAAGTTATTTAAGCTAAGGGAAAGGAGTAAAATGGTGATTGTGCGTGGGATTTGATGAATGTGTGCAAAAGTTGGCCTTGTCGAGCCAGGGTTAGGCTTTGGAAGATTCAGAATTTTGCTTAAGGCATAGGGGAGTTGATGCGAGACTAAATTGCATAGTTTAACATGTGATATACCTTACATTTCATGCGCATTAATGATAAAAATACACTGTTATGTGCTTAATGGAGTTTATTTCATGTGTAGGTGAAGTGGAGATGGAAACGGATCTAAAAGGATGCAAATACGTCGAAAGATACGCGAAAGGAGACACCCGGGCGATATCCGGGCGACAGAGCCAAACACCCTGACCCTACCTGGCGTTAGCCAGGCGTTAGGGCTGAAACGCCAGCCCTACCCTAGCGTTAGCCAGGCGTTTGGGCTGAAACGCCAGCCCTAGCCTGGCGTTAGCCAGGCGTTTGGGTCCAAACGCCAGGGTCCCCAGTCGGCCAGAAACCGAGTTTTGACGGGTTTAAGTGTTTCCCAATTAAAATAGAAGTCTCCTACACGTTTAGGGTTTGTCCTAAACTTATAAATAGACTCCTAAAACACAACTACTAAGGGAGATTCACAGAGATTGACAGAGATTCGAGATTAGAGTGGATCAAAGGCAAAACATCAATTTTGTACATATTTTCTTCCTTACTTTGTAGTTTAATTATGCTAGTTGTTTTAGATTTTATTCTTATGAATTTGTTTAGCTAATTTCTTGTGGAACCCGTTGGGGAATAAACTTATTGTGATATTAATATAGCTTTGATTGGTTGATTAAACTCTATTTGTTCAACTACGTTCTTGTTGTAGTTGATTGAAGGGCCCTCAATTAGCTGTGCCTATTTATTATGTATCTACTTGAGAGAGAGTGCATATTTAGGTAATTGTTTGAACAACACCACTCCCAGAGTATAGACGAAAGTCATAACCGAGGGTTTAGAGGTTGGATTAGAGATAACGATACTTCGGGTGCAATCTAAGTGAACTGTAATGCAATCTAGCTAGCGTAACTTGAGAGAGTGCGTCTAGTAAATTATCATAATTACTTGAGAGAGATTTATGGTAGATAGAGTGTTCATGATTGATAGAGATAACTAATCAAGCTATACGAAGTATCCGAGAAGTAAGTTCACCAGCGGGGGAAACCATAACCTTAGATTTTTATTACAATTGTTTATACCTTAGCATAGTTAATCTTTAGTTTTAATCTTTAGTATTAGTAATTTAAATAACATCAGGTGACAGCTGAGTAGTATTTTAACAGCCTGCTTGATACGTCAATTCCCTGTGGGATCGACTCTGGGCATAATACCCCAGGATTATATTTGCAACGCCCGCTTAGTCTTCTACAAGACATAGTTGAGCGTGATCAAATTTTGGCGCCGTTGCCGGGGAATTAACGGTATTATCAAGTGTAGCTGTAATTGTACATATTATTATTAGGTTTTAAGTTTAAATTTTTTTTTAGTATTTGATTTTTATTTTCTTTATTTTAGTTTTATTTGGTTAAAACAGGCATCATGGAATTATGAGAGTTATGTTGGTAATTCTACTTTTGATCCTCATTATGCATATTATGGAGGAAACCACCCAGAGCAAAATTATCAAAATATTCCCGAGAGCGAGTTATGTGCACCAACTCAATCTTATGTGTGGAATGTGTGTGATATGTGTGGTGGTCAAGATGGTCACTTTCAGGGTTGTGCTTATATTTCTTATCTTCCCCCAACCCCTTACTTTGATGATTCTTCTTTTTCCTTTGAAGTTAATAGAAATAAAGAACTCAGTGATGATGACTGGAAAAGGCTCGAGGATATGATGAAATGCATTCTGGAACAACTTGAGGAGTTACAACTGCGGGTACAAAGGCAAGATGAAACTATTCGCAACTTGGAGGCTCAAACGAGTCAACTAGTTGAAGCTTTTAATGCTCAATATGCCAACGGTATGGATAGTAGCCAGGAGCAGTGTACATTAGAAATGAAAATTGAGGTGTCAATGGAGGTGTCCAAAGTATAAACCCAGCACTCTAACCAACTAGGATTTGAGGATGCCGATGTTGAAGAAGTAGTACTAGAGTCAACCAGGGACGTTGAGGATACAACTTTAATCGACTCTAGTGTTATTGTGGTTGAGGATGTTGAAAGTCCTGCAGTTCATGTGTTTGAGCGCATTGGTCCTCACTCCAAACATTTTTCCACATTGTGTTTGGATGATGATATGGAAATAGAGTCATCTGAGCCAATTAAGGAGTCAAGGAAGGAGGAACAAGATACCTACATTCTGGAATTTTTCGTGCCAGAAAGACAGGACTACATACCTCATGTAAAAGCCAAGAAGTATAAAATAATACAATGGTTGCTTGGGCCAATTATATTTGTTCCACCACCCATGGAGCATAACCGAAAACTTGATGCCAAATTGGGGGTGCAATTCATAAGTTCGAAGTGGAGGCAGAAAGTGATTCACGTCGTGCCGCGACGTTAAATCAAGCGCTTGTTGGGAGGCAACCCAGCTTTACTGCTTTATTTAATTTATTTTATTTTACTTGTGTTTTAGTGTATTTTTGTAGTGTCAATTTTTTATTTATTTTAGGCGCATGGAACGCAAGCCACTGGAAGGATGCAATAGCAAATCAGATGGTTGGAACTAAATGTGAGGTACCCGCATGAAGGACCAAGCCTGGGAGAAGTCTGAGTACCCTATGAGATGCTAGAGCTTCGGCCTTTGGCCTACAGGGAGTTTCTTTTTACCCTCTTGTATGCATAGGTGCGCATTGGGGACAATGCACAATTTTAAGTGTGGGGTGAGGAGATTGTCTGGTGACTTTCTATGCTATTTTAGTTATGTTAGATTAATGGAATAATTTATCTTTTTATAAAATAAAATAAAATAAAAAATAAAAATAAAAATAAAAATAAAAATAAAAAAAAATTATTATGTGGACTCTTCCTGACGATGGATCTCCTAGACAGTTTTCTTGAGGGAAGTAAGTCTAAA
>ML392425.1:0-92204 GCA_005239525.1 Nicotiana knightiana
AACCATTTTCGACCATCTCCCCAATTTTGATAGCTTCAGCGAACGGTCTACCCATAGCAGACAACATGTTCTGGAAGTAGTCCGCCTCTTGGGCCTGTAGGAAGACTGTAACCATTTTAGTTTCGTCCGCCTCTTGGGCCTGTAGGAAGACCGTAACCATTTCAGTTTCGTCCATTGGAGGCTTTACCCGGGCGGCTTGTTCGCGCCATTTGACATCATATTCGCGGAAGCTTTTCGTGGTTTTCTTTTTTCAAATTAGACAAAGAGTTCTTGTCAGGAGAGATGTCCACATATACTGGAACTGGAGGACAAAGTCTCGGGACAAATCGTCCCACACATGCCAATGGGTAATTTCTTGATCCATATACCATGCATAAGTGATCCTGGTGAGGCTTTTTCCAAAGTAGGCCATTAGCAACTCCTCTTTTCCAACAGCACCCCTCAGCCGGTTACAATATCATTTCAAGTGAGCGATCGGGTCTCCGTGCCCGTCATATTTTTCAAACTTTGGCGTCTTTAAACCAATCGGCAGGTGAACATGTGGAAACATGCATAACTCGGAGTACGAGAACTCTTCTGGCCACTCAAACCCTGCATGTTTTTTAAGCTTTGCTCTAGGATTCTCATCTTCAAAGCCATTTATTCCTGCTCGGGGTTTCTCATTGTTCTTTCCTGACCCATGGGAGACTCATGTTGCGAATCTGAGGGTAAGAGTTTGGGGTAACATGGGTCGTGTTTAGCTGAAATTACGGGCCTTGAAAAGTGAAAGCTGAAGGCTCGAAGCATGGCCTGAGCAATGTTGGATGTGTTGTAGTGGAGACAGGTGGTGCAACGAACATTGCTGGCGGTGCCCTTGAATACGGCGCCCGGGGGTGATCCACAAAAGGCATTCCGGGGCCATTAGACAGCATTAAAGGGCGTCTGCATGGGATGAGTGGGTTGGGTACAAGGATGTTGGTAAGCCTACCTGATATCGGGATCAACTCATGGAACCCAGGGATTGTACTTGGCGGTTCTCTACCAATAGACCAGGCGTACCATATTTCCCACATGCGGAGACGCAACATTCTATTTTCTTCAGCAGCAGCTGATTCTGGATGCGGAATAGCCGATGCCGGGCTATCCTCAGGACCGATGATTGGTAGATTGATTGCGGAGGTCATCTCTGCCTTTGGATCTTGCGAAGGATAGGAGGCTAGACTACCAACAAAACCAACCACCAAAACCTGGCTAACTTGCACACGCAACAACCTTGTTAGTTTTGAGACATTTAACATATAGGAAATCGCATGTTGGGATGCAATGCACCTAACAGTTAAACGCTTCTATAATGTGTTGAGCTGTTGCGTGTTTCGTCCCGGCCTTTAAATATCCCTTTCCATTTTTGTCTCTCCCTCTTTTCTTTTCTTTTCTTTTTTTTTTTGAATTTTTCATATCTCAATTTTTTTTTCTTTCTTTTTTTGTTATTTTCGCTCTTTGTTTTTCTCAGTTTTTTTTGTCACTCTTCTTCTTCTTCTTCTTCTTCTTCTTCTTTCTCTTTTTTCTTTCACTTTCTTTTTCTCTCTCTCTCTCTCTTTTTAAAATTTTTATGGCTACGATCGAATCCTATAGGGATTACCTACGTATCAAGACGCCGCATGAATCAGATCTCGCGTATTTCGGAAAGATTAAGAATGAAGTATATAAAGCTAACTCTTTTTTTTTTTGAATTTTGAAAGAAAGGCTTTAAAAGAAGAAAGAAAAAAAATGTGGCTCTTATTTTTATGTTTTTTTTTGAATGTTTGAAAGAAAGACTTCTAAAGAAGCAATAAACTATCTTTTGGATTTTGATTTGTATTGTTTTTTTCTTTTCTTTTTTTCTAAGAGAAAGATTTCTAAAGAACGGAAAAACATATTCTTTTTTTGGATTTTGATTGATTTTTTTTAAAGACTTCTAAATTCTTTTCTTTTGTTTTGAACTTTGGGAATTTCAAAAGTAAAAAAAAATATTTTTTATTTGAATTTCCATTCATTTTGTCTTTTTTTTTTTAAGATGAAAGAAAATATTTTTGGATTTTGAATGTTATATTTTTGGATTTTGAATGTTGCCTCTAAATTTTCAAAAGAGAGACTTTAAAGACTTCTAAAAAAGAAAAAGAATATTTGTTGGATTTTTGTTTCTGATTTTTTTTTTTTTGAATTTTTGGGAAAAAATACTTCAAAACGAAGGAAACCCATATTTTGGATTTTGATTGAATTATTTTTATTTCTTTTTTTTATATATGAAAGACTTTGGAAAGATGAATTTTTTTTGGGTTTAAAATCCTTCTTTTTTTTCCTAAGGAAAGACTCCTAAAGAGGAATTAAATGATTTTTTTTTTGAATTTTAAAAATTGGGGGCTAAAACCGATGAGGTTTGCCTACGTATCTCGCATCCGGTGAGAATCAGGCCCCCATAGTTCGATCAGTTTTGACATAACTGAAAAAAATTATGATATTGACTCACTTTGAATATATTTCTCTCTCGTTTTTTTATAAAAAAAATGACAAAGTTTCAATGCATTTTCTAATACGGGGATTTTCAAAACAGGGTGAGTTTTCTATTCTACCTCACTCTTGATTTTTCTATCGTTTTTATTTCTTTAGCCAGTCAACACACAAACCGAAACAAAATAATACACACGTAGCAGGTAAAATATATCAGGATAGTCTTTCATTTCGGGTACACCTATCCTAGACGGACCCAACCTCTGTGTTGAGTCCCCTAAGTCAAATGTACGTGATGCAAATAATCGTTCCTACTAGGGATCTGGCATGATGTTTTGTTATTATAGGTTTAAACCTGGGGATGTGTTTTAGACATGGCTTACCCAAGCGGACAACTCGAGCCGGGGTGGAAGAGACGTACCGAGAGCACGAAATTCTACCCGGCCTAGTGGTTGATCCGTCCTCGTTCTTATTTAGTACGACCTCTAACAGAAAAATGGGCCACACGAACGTGTGAACCATTTATTAGAAGACTCGGAAGGGAGGCGTAAGAAGACAGTTTAAATACAGTTCAAATAATATCAAAGCAGTGAATGAGTCGCAATTAGCACATTAGGCCCACAAAATACAATAATATCACAATTAATAAAGCCAAGTAAAAATCATATTAACAAGCTCGAATTCTTGAACTCTGAACCAGAGATTCTGAGTTCGTTCCCCAACAGAGTCGCCAGAGCTGTCACACGAGGGGGGATAAGAGAGTTTTTCCAATTTAAGTGACATTAATCGAAATTGGGATTGTTTATTCAATTTCATAGTCACCACTCGGAATTATTTATTTACGGTGTTCCGAGTCACCGTTTATTTTAAAATTCCAAATCGAGAAAATTTTGACTCTGTTTAAAGTCTGCACAACCAGAAGACCAGGTAAGGAATTCTGTTAACCTGGGAGAAGGTGTTAGGCAGTCCCGAGTTTCGTGTTTTTAGCACGGTCGCTTAATGATTTATACTTGGCTTATTTTATCTAATTACTCATTTTAGGACCTATGTGTATTTTACCTAATACAGATTTTAATTACTTGATTATTTAGGGATTATCTTAAGACGAGTTCTGTGTACGTATAATCGTTTAGTTTGATGTGTCAAGAATCATGTCATGCATACGTGTACACAATTCACGACATTTAGTTTATTTAAGAAAAAAATAGTCAAAGTCGCGTAAACGCGTACCTTGATTTATTTTGAAAATCGTAATCATGTCACGCGAACGTGTACACAATTTATCTCGCTTTATTAATTTTAAGATTATTTTGCCAAAGTCGTGCGTACATGTACCTTGGTTTATTTTTAGTATCATACTTATGTCACACGAACGAGTACATAACCGCGATAGTAAGTTAAAATGCGCCTAAAACATGCAAGCGCATTCAAGATTGTTTATTTTCTAAGTTTCGGATTATCATGAGGATTAAGGGTTATACATTCTTCTAACTTAACACCACTCATGGCCTATTCTTATTCCTTGTCAAGAAAGAAACAAACTCCAATTTTTTCCATCTATCAAATTTAATAACTCACTTTGAATGAAACAATGAATGGCATGGGCAGATAAAATTGCAAGATTAATGCCTTAGACATCTTAAACATTTATATTCCTTATGACTCAACAAATTTGCACATGTGAAGATATGCTTGAAAAGACAAAATGAGAAGACACATATAATCCTCAAATGTTTGATGGCCACTAACTTATCATTTTTTATCCAAACTTGCACAAATATTTTGTTGGCTACTGACTTCCCATTTTCTTTTTGAGGCTACTGACAACGGATCATTTGAGGCCACATATATTCCCTTGAACTCCAAACAATTTTTCAAAAAAATTACTATTGAATTCAATTAACGGAAGTACTAGTTATAGAACATAGATATGCCCATACTGTTCGCTTCAATAACAGGAGGTTGAATACACCGAAAATTTGAGCTCAAAAATCATTTACTAAAGAATAACTCAAAGAGTGAATCAGATTATATGACTATTTAAAAACGAAGCACATGCTAGCTACTAACCGAGTATTCCGTTTCTTTAGAGCACAAAATCCATTCGAGATCAGAACATTCAATTAAAAGTAAAGAAACATGATAAAACATGAAACCAAGCCAATTTCGCACCAAATATGCAGGCATCGAGAGATAATGGAGGAAACATCCTGCTTTTACCATACAATAATTTTCTAAGTTCTTAAATAGCATATAGTACTCTGCCATTAACAAATATTAATCAAATATAAGCTAAACAGAAGCTAAACACCAGTATCTCATATAACTAAAACAGAATCTTTAATACATTCAAGCTCGTCTAAAAAAAGAGAGATGGATAGAAATGGACCTTAGTCAAATGAGAACAAACTCCTAATGCTCGGAAAAGACTGTGGACAGAACTTCGAGCATGCAAACTCACCTGACTCGACTCGAACGAACTCTTAGACCTCGAAATTCGGCTGTACTTCGATTGATGAAGGAATGAGCTGTTCGTTTTAATGATAGCTTTGGTGCTGATTTTTTTTTTGAGCTAATGTTACTGATTTTCATGGCTGAAACAGGGTTTCGTTTGCCGACGAAAAACATAGGTGGATCATGGTGGTTTAACAGAGTTAGGCTGGTGATTTTGGAGTTAGTTTTCACTAGTTTTTGGTGGATTTTAAAGGTTGCTTCAATGGTGGAGGAAGGCTGAGTTTTTTTGGAGCTTTTACATGGTGAAAATGGAGGTTTTCACTAGATTTTTTTGGAGGAACAGAGAAGAAGAAATGGTTGTTGTTCGTTTCTTTGTTGAAGATCAGAGAGTCCAAGAGAAATTAGGGTCTTTTATGGAGATTATGGAGAAGGAGGGCGTCGTTGCTAGGGCATTAGAAAGGGGAGCTCATCCGATCATTTTTTTAGTGTCTAGGGTAAGGAAAAATTAGGTCCTCTTTTTATGTGTGTGTATCTAGGTATTAAGTATTACGTGGGTATTTCTCGGGGGAAAAAAGATAAGAATGTGTGAGGTATTGGGAAGGTGCATGTGAGTCTCTTGTGAGAAAATAAGGAGGAAACATGGAAATGACTCATTAGTAAAAATAAAATAAATTACTAGCTAAATATTTAAATTCAAGAACATATAATTTTTGTGATTTTTAATTTTCTTAAATAAAACCTACTAAAATGAAATAAAGATAAAAATATATAGATTAAACTCAAATAATATTTATATACTAAAAAGTGGTGTAAATTTTGATTTTGGTCAAAAATTAGGTGCTCACAAACACAATGCAATATCAAGAGCAGAAAGTAAAAGAATATTAGATTTGAAACAGACATTTTCAATTAGAAATCTCAGTAGAAATTAATTTTTTGTATTTGATCGATTTAAAAAGAGAAAATTGTTACCAGTCTTTTCTTCTTCTTCTTCTTCTTAAGTTACCAACTTCGATGGAACTAATTGAATTCTGATTTACATAATGTGTGGTGCAATTCTGACAGTGGGGTAGATGGATTAGCAGCGATTCGACTCAAAAGAAAAGGTTCATCCGAACTCAGAAGAAAGAAATACATGAAGGAAAAGAGAAACAATTTCTTTTTCCCATAGTAAAGAGAGGAGGGAGCAGCGTTTGGAATTATTGTCAGGAAGAAGAAATGGTTTGTTAGAAATTGTCGGCAACGACTATCGGTGAAAAGAAGAGGAACATTTGGGTTTCTCTAATAACTAATTAGGGATAGCCCGGGCTTTGCCCGAGACCAATGTAAATAAAACTATATTATTTTATTATGTATTGTGATATCTTACAATTCTAATCGTACTATCTATGAACTTTCACTTGTAAGGATATTTTACTAATTTTTAAAATTATTTGTCATTACTTATAAGTACTAAGTTCTTGATTTGGTTTAATTTTAATTTTTTGGCATGACAGTAGAGTTCATATTGTAATTTGTAAAGCGTAAACAAGAGAGTAACAACGAACTTTTAGTTTCCTTTGTACATAATTATCTTCTTCGTACAAATTTGAAATAGACAACATTTTTTTTTTCAAACAAGGCATTTCTAAGATAAGTCAGTTTATTTTAACGGCTACTGCCGGCTACTGCGTCGAACATTTTCTCCAGCACTCACTGTCGACCACCATTTTCCACCGGAAACGGTTTGTGTTTCTGTTCTCTTTTCGCTTGTAAACCAGGTGTGCCGCTGCCGCCATCAGTACACCTTTTTCCCTTCCCCCTCTCTTACGCGAAGGCATCACCTATTTTTGGTTCTTGTGTTTGATGTGTCTTTCAGGTAATCTGTTGTGGCTATTGGAGATGAGCGAGGAGCGGACGCACAAACATAGGAGGGCTGCTAAGGTGAACCAGGTGTCGCATTAGTGTCATGTACACCAGAGACAACTTCCAGGTTCTTTCCTGGGAGTTGGTACCTCCCGTTTTCCTATTCTTTTTCCCCTTGCGTTAGTTAAATTGCTGCCTTTTTAGTTTGCCTTAGTGTTACGCTTTCTATTAGCTTCAACTTGTTTTTTGCTAGTCTGGTCTGTTTTCCTAGTGTGTGTGAGTGATTCTCCTTAGTCTGTTGTAGGTATAGTGGTTGTAGTCTAGGATGTTAGAGTAAGGTCATGTCCTCGGGGGGGCCAGGTGGAAGGGTGGAGGTGGGGGTGGGGGTGGGGGTGGGGTAGGGGTCAGGGGGTGGGACGGGAGGCAAGGGAGATAACGGGCACAAGGGTGCCTGTAGGTTGAGAATTGGGTCCTGGAATATAGGTACATTGACGGGTAAGTCTATAGAGCTGGCGAATATCCTACAGAAGATGAAGGTCAATATAGCGTGTGTCCAATAGACTCGGTGGGTAGGATCGAGGGTGAGGAATGCATACAAGTATAAGATGTGGTACTCTGGAGTCCTGAAGGGTAAGAATCGTGTAGGCATTTTGGTGGATAGGGAACTTAGAGAGTCTGTGGTAGAGGTCAGGCAGGTGAATGATAGGTTAATGTCTATTAAGTTGGTGGTTGGAGAGTGCACCCTAAATGTCGTTAGTGCGTATGCGCCACAAATAGGCTTGGATGTGGAGGTCAAGAGGCGTTTCTGGGAGGGGTTGGATGAGATTGTGCGTAGTATTCCGCCTGCTGAGAGGTTATTTATAGGAGGGGATTTTAATGGTCATATTGGGTCGACAGCAGGCGACTATGGTGAGGTGCATGGTAGCTTCGGTTTTGGGTATAAGAGCGCAGGAGGAACTTCGCTATTGGATTTCACAAGGGCATTTGAGTTGGTGATTGCTAACTCTAGTTTTCCAAAGAGGGAGGAGTATTTGGTTACTTTCCAGAGAACGGTGGTGAAGACTCAAATTCACTATCTACTCCTTAGGAGGTGCGATAGAGGGTTGTGTAAGGATTGCAAGGTTATCCCGTGAGACCCTCGTGACGTAGCATAGGATCTTGGTGATGGACATCAGTATTATAATGAAGAGGAAGAAAAGGACTGCACGAGGTCGACCGAGGATCAGGTGGGGAGCCTTGACTAAGGATAAAGCTCAGGAGTTGGAAGGTAGGCTATCGGTTGTGGGAGCCTGGAGGAGTAGTGGGGATGCGAGCATTATGTGGTCGACAACGACGAATTATATACGGGAGGCAGCGAGAGAGGTGTTGGGAGTTTCTAAAGGTTTCGCTGGCAGGCACAAAGACGATTGGTGGTGGAATGAAGTGGTCCAAGGTAAAGTGGAAGCGAAGAAGACGGCGTACCTGAAGTTAGCAGGGAGCACATGCCATGCAAGGTTGATAGGAGTGCGAACAGGGAGAGGTATAAAGTAGCTAGGAAGGAGGCGAAATTGGCGGTCACGGAGGCTAAGACTACGACTTTTAGTCGTCTGTACGAGGATCTAGGGGACAAAGGCAGGGAGAAGAAATTGTTCCGGCTAGCTAAGGCGTGGGAGAGGAAGGCGCGAGATCTGGATCAAGTGAGGTGCATCAAAGACGAGGACGGTAGAGTATTTATGGGAGAGCCCCAGTAAGCGGAGATGGCAAACTTACTTTCATAAACTTCTGAATGAAGAAGGGGATCGGGATATTGTGCTACGCGAGTTGGTTCATTCGGAGAGTCACCGCAATTTTGGGTATTGTAGGTGCATCAAGGTTGGGGAAGTCGTGGGAGATATGCGATAGATGAGTAGGGGCAGAGCTACGGGGCCTGACGAATTTCCGGTAGAATTTTGGAGATGTGTAGGTAGAGCAGGTCTGGAGTGGTTGACAACGTTGTTTAATGTTATTTTCAGGACGAAGAGGATGCCGGACGAGTCGAGGTGGAGTACGATGGTTCCGTTGTACAAGAACAAATGTGACATCTAGAGTTGCAACAATTATAGGGGTATCAAACTATTGAGTCATACCATGAAAGCGTGGGAGAGGGTAGTAAAAGCGAGGGTGGGGAGGACGGTGTCTGTATCAGACAACCAGTTCGGGTTCATGCCGGGTCGTTCTACTATGGAAGCTATCCACCTCATTAGGAGGTTGGTGGAATAGTAGAAGGATGGGAAGAAGGATCTGCACATGGGTGTTTATTGATCTAAAGAAAGCGTATGACAAGGTTCCTAGAGAAGTTCTTTGGAGATGCCTAGGGGCTAAAGGTGTGCGGGTTGCTTACCTTAGGGCGACTAAGGACATGTATGATGGATATAAGACTCGGGTTAGGACAGTGAGAGGCGACTCCGAGAATTTTTCGGTTGTTATGGGGTTACACCAAGGATCTGCGCTCAACCCATTCCTGTTTGCTCTGGTGATGGATGCACTGACACACCATGTTTAAGGAGAAGTGCCATGGTGTATGTTATTCGCTGATGACATTGTTCTGATTGACGAGACGCGGAGTGGTGTTCATGAGAGGCTGGAGGTTTGGAGACAGGCCCTTGAGTCAAAGGGTTTCAAGTTGAGCAGGACGAAGTCGGAATATCTTGAGTGTAAGTTCAGTGTTGATCCGAGGGAAACGGACATGGACGTGAGGCTTGGATCGCAGGTCATTTCCAAGAGAGGCAATTTCAATTACCTTGGATCAGTTATCCATGGGGATGAGGAGATCGGCGAGGATGTCACACACCGTATAGGGGTGGGGTGGATGAAATGGAGGTTAGCATCTAGAGTCTTGTGTGACAAGAAAGTGCCTCCGCTACTCAAAGGTAAGTTTTATAGAGCGGTGGTTAGGTCGGCCATGTTGTATGGGGCTGAGTGTTGGCCAGTTAAGAACTCACATACCAAAAAGATGAAAGTAGTAGAGATGAGGATGTTGAGGTGGATGTGCGGGCACACTAGGATGGATAAGATTAGGAATGAAGATATTCGGGAGAAGGTGGGTGTGGGTCCTATTGATGACAAGATGCAGGAAGCAAGACTCATATGGTTCGGGCATGTTCAAAAGAGGAGCTTGGATGCCCCGGTAAGGAGGTGTGAGCGGTTGGAATTGGTGGGTACGAGGAGAGGTAGAGGGCGACCTAAGAAGTGTTGAGGAGAGGTGATCAGGCAGGATATGGCGAGACTTCAGATCTCCGAGGACATGACACTCGATCAGCATTAAGATTGTGGGTTAGGAGGTAGTTGAGCATATTTAGTCTTCCAGTGTGAGGCTAGGCTGATAGGATTTAGTCTTAGACTGCTAGTGGTCAGTGTTGTGTTTACACTACTCATCCATTTTCATAGTGCCGGGCATTATTTACTGGTCATTATTTTTGCCTTTCATCTATTCATTGGTTCCTGTGTTGTTATTATTTCCATGCTGGTACTGATATATTTTCTCTTTTTGTATTTTCGTCTTCTTGAGTAAGTTCTACGTACACACTACCCTCCCCAGACCCCACTTGTGGTACTATACTGGGTCGTTGTTGTTGTATTTATAAGTACTAAAGTGAGATATAAAAGTAGTGACATTTTTATATAATGAAAATAATAACTAAAACATGTCATACTTGTGTCGCCAATTAGCTCTGCACCAATCCAAGGAAAACCAACATATTGGACTAAAACAGTATAAAGATACTCTTAACATGATGTGATATTGTCCAATTTTGTCTAAGGTTGCACGATTTTTCCCAAAATTTCTCATATCATTAAGAGTATTCAACTCCTTATTAGTAGATTTTTTTTCTTTTCTACTTTCTATGTCGGACGTTGTCCAGACAAACACAACAATCTCCCCTTGAACTAAGTTCCATATGACCCATCATCGTTCATGGGCTAATTTGGAGATTAGTTGTGTGTCATCCACTTGATATCAGTAATTACAAATGTCGGAGCTCAAATGGTATATATGCATCTTCAAAGTTACGGTAAAGTTCATAAACCGGATCATAGACGGGCAGATGCACTAAGCTGGATCCCCACAACACACTGCACTATCTTCATACTCGTCCCGTCAAATCATTCGCTCTAATACTAGTTGTTGAACTAAAATGGCCCAAGATACACATGACACGTGTGATATTATCTACTTTGGGATAAGCCCACACGGTTTTTTTCAAAAGACCTCATCTACATAATGTGCTAAACAACGACACAGTAGTTTGTGGCGAAGCTTACAAAAATGGTTAACACATATTTATAACTTAGAAATTTGGAAGCTATATAAACTCGATTCAAGTACTTTCCAATTTTCTCACTGTGGTTTATTTTATGGCTCTTGGCGAAGCTTATGAGATGGTTAACACATATTTATAACTTAGAAATTTATAACTTAAAATGCTATTCCTTCGCCAATTCTTTGCTATTATTAATATTTCAGAATCAAAGTCATTTCTTTAACTATGTTTTCTCGGATCATTTTTAAATTTTTTAACTATAATCTTGTTCTTGCTTTACTTGTGATAACTATGTAAATAGTTTTTTTGGGTTGAAACTCGAAATGCTAGAGGAGGATAAATGATAGATGTAGGTGGTTTAAGGGGGTAATTGGTAGACCGAAAAGTAAACAGATTTGGCCTAATGTGGGTCTCGTAGCTTCCACATGTTCAACTCATGCACAGCCCTATAAGTAATACTTAGTAGTAACTTGTCAATAGTTAAATTTGTAGTGGACGTGGGTTCTTACACGTGTAACCTTACATCATTCTTTTTTCAAGTGTTTAAAAGCCCCCAAACTTGGTTATGTTTACCAAAAGACCGAGGATTCTGATAGAATAAACTGAAATATCATGGTTTTTTTGTCAATTCACATTGATCGAAAGCTCTTATTAATAATAGTAAATTTAACCGTAGCTTTTGTTTTAGGTAAATGAGAAAATATTCGAGAAAAGTCCAAAAAAAATGTGGAATGTTGTAAAACCTATTGTAATTGTGGATGTCCACTACTCCCACTACTTTCATCCTTGATGTAAATAACCTCCCGCTACTCATCACTATTATGATTGTAACTCTCACACCTCCATAACACCTTCCCATGATCTCAATTGTTAATGTCATGTTTAAGACAATCATTTTGTTATCTTCCTATGTAATAGTATAAATAGAGGCATGAGTGAGATGGGATACACTTGAACACTTGATGAAATAAGAAAATTATCTCTTCTTCTCTTATTCTATTTATCTTCTTGTTTTATATTGTTACTTTGAGCTACATTCCTTAATATGTTATCGGCAGGATATACTATATAGTAATTAGTATTTATGCCTTTTGGATAGTGCTATAACTCACACAATATTAAGAGAAAAGAAAATTTTCTCTTATCTAGTTATGAAAAAGGCCTATGTTAATACAATATTTGGTAGTACAAAGTTAATTGAGGGATCTGGAAGATCGACCTTATTACTACCTGGAGGAACAATATTAACTATTAATAATGCATTGTATTATAGTAAGTCTCAAAGAAACTTGTTGAATTTCAGAGTTATTCGCCAAAATGGCTACCATATTGAGACATTTAACGAAGGAAAGGTTGAATACCTTTATATTACTACAATAAAGCGGAGAAAATGTGCACGAAAAATTACCCGCATTTTCTTCTAGGTTGTACCACACAAATATTGGTGTGGTTGAATCACATGCCATAGTAAGCAAAAGGTTTACTACTTCTAATTATTTTATCATTTGGCATGACCAATTGGGCCATACCGGTTCTAACATGATGTGCGGAATAATAGAGAATTCAAATGGGCACACATTGAAGAATAAGAAGATTCTTCAATTTAAGGAATTCTCTTGTGCTACTTGTTCTCAAGGAAAATTAGTTATTAATTCCCGTGCATTTCTGGAATGTTTACAGAGTGATATATGTGGGCCTATACACACTCCATGTGGATCATTCAAGTATTTTATGGTCTTGATAGACGTATTTACAAGATGGTCACATGTGTGCTTATCGTCAACTCGCTACATGGCATTTGCGAGATTGTTGGCCCATATAATAAGGTTAAGAGCACAATTTCCAGATTATACAATTAAGACAATTAGTCTTGATAATGCTGGTGAATTTACATCTCAGGCCTTTACTAATTATTATATGGTTGCTGGAATAAAAGTTGAGCATCCTGTTGCTCATGTTCATACTCAAAATGGTCTAGCAGAATCATTGATTAAATGCCTCCAATTAATAACTAGATCATTGCTAATGAGGACAAAACTTTTCCCTTTCAGCGTGGGGACATGTTATTTTGCATGCAACAACATTTGTGCGCATACGGCCAACCAATTATCATGAAGTATCCCCATTATAGTTGGCTTTTGGTCAGGAGCCAAATATTTCCCATCTAAGAACTTTTGGATGTACGGTATATGTTCCAATTGCTCCACCACAATGCACAAAGATGGGTCCACAAAAAAGGTTATATGTTGGTTAAGAATCTCCTTCTATTATTAAATATCTGGAGCCTATGATAGAAGATTTGTTTACAACTAGATTTGCTGATTGTCATTTTGATGAATCAATTTTCCCAATATTAGGGGGGAAATAAACAGCTAGAAAAAGAGATAGATTGGAATATATTATCTCTATCTCATTTGGGTTCTCGTACAAATCAATGTGAACAAGAACTTCAAAAGATCATTTATATGCAAAATATTGCAAATCAAATACCAAATACATTTACTAACCTTCCGTGGGTTACTAAATCGCATATTCCAGTTGCAAACGCTCCCATTCGAGTTGATTTCCCAGCTGGACAGTATGATAATGCAAATTAGTCTAGGTCGCACTTTAAACGTGGTAGACCAATCGGTTCCAAGGATAAGAATCCCCGAAAAAATAAAGGAGCATATGATCAAGTTGATCATAACGTGGAGGTAATTGCTCAAGAGGAGAATAAAGACATAACAATTGATATAACCTCACAGGAGGTTCTAGTACCTAAAAATGATGAAAATGAAGAGATCTCAATAAGTTATGTCTCTACGGGAAAGGTGAAACCAAAATAACGTTGTTGTTGACAACAATTTTGCATATAATATTGCAGTTGAAGTAATGCAACATGATGAGGATCTTGAGCCAAAATCTGTCGATGAATGTAGACAGAGAAATGACTGGCCAAAATGAAAAGACGCAATTCAAGCGGGTTGGCTTCACTCGAAAAACATGAAGTTTTCGGACCAATAGTTCGAACGCCTGAAGATGTCAAACCAGTGGGTTACAAATGAGTTTTTGTGCGAAAACGAAACGAGAAAGGTGAAGTCATAAGATATAAAGCACGACTTGTGGCACAAGTGATTTTGCAAAGTCCTGACATTGATTATATGGAGACATATTCTCCTGTGGTGGATGCAATTACCTTCAGGTATCTAATAAATCTGGCAGTCCATGAAAAGATTGATATGGCGGTTGATGGATGTTGTCACAACCTACTTATATGACTCATTGGACAATGAAATTTTTATGAAAATTCTTGAAGGATTTAAAGTTCCTGAAGCACATAAAATTTCAAGGGAAACTTGTTCAATAAAGCTTCAGAAATCCTTGTACAGATTGAAGCAATCAGGGAGGATGTGGTACAGTCGCCTTAGCGAGTATTTTTTAAAGGAAGGGTACAAAAATGACCCTATTTACCCTTGTATTTTTATTAAGAGGTTCGAATCTGAATGTTGATGACTTGAAAATCATTGGCACTTCTAAAGAGCTTCCAAAGGCTGTAGAGTGTTTGAAGAAAGAGTTTGAAATAAAAGATCTTGGTAAGATAAAATTTTGTCTTGTCCTACAAATTGAGCATGTAACAAATAAATTTTTTGTCCATCAACCAAGTTATACTAAAAGGTTTTAAAGCGATTTTACATGGATAATGCACATCCATTGAGTACCCCAATGGTTGTGAGATCGCTTGACATAAATAAAGATCCATTTCGGCCTCAAGAAAATGACAAAAAGCTCGTTGGTGATGAAACTTCATATCTTAGTGCAATTGAAGCATTGATATATCTTGCTAATAATACCCGACCAGATATTACTTTTGCAGTAAGCTTATTAGCAAGATTCAGTTCCTCCCCAACAAGAAGACATTGAAATGGTGTTAAGCATATATTTAGATATCTTTGGGGAACTCTAGATATAAGATTGTTTTATTCTAATGAATTCTAATCAGAAATGATTGGTTGCCGATACAAGTTATTAATATTATCCACATAAAGCCACATCTCAAACAGGCTATTTGTTTACATATGGAGGTATAACTATATCATGGCGTTCAATGAAAAAAAATGAGGAAGAATTCCGCACGAGATAACAAGGGACGTTAAGGAGGACGTGGTAGAGGTGATAACCGTCACGTGTGCCAAGGAGATGGCGATTGACATTGAATTCCCTCTTCTGGTTTTAATATGAATTGACTCCGCTTTGGTCACTAGCTCCGTAGGTCCCTAAGCAACTTCTCTCGTCACTAGTCACTATGGCCGAAGGTTAGCAAGCCTGCTCCCAGGTCAGCAGCGAGGTCAGCTCCATCTCCTCTTTCCTTTGTCTTTGTCTACTGTTCATCCTTGACCTTCTTTCCGAACTCGTTAACACCGGAACACCCGCCATGAAGGTCACTCAAAGTAACCTACTCGAGCTTCGCCCTTTGTATTGTACCGCCTGGAAAGAGGTTCGCTAGCCTTTTTCTTTCCCTGCACCTAAAAGTTGCCTTAGTTCCCTTTTTTAAAAAAAAAAGACCTAAGCTTGAAGTCAAGGCTTCTATGCTGCTCGATACATCTTCAAATCATACTGAGATGATTGCCATTCATGAAGCTAGTTGGGAATGTGTTTGGTTGAGATCAATGACTAAACATATTCAGGAAATGTGTGGTTTTCTTATGAAAAAAGATAATCCAACTATACTATATGAAGACAATGTTGCTTGCATTTCTCAACTGAAAGGAGAATACATCAAAGGAGATAGAACAAAGCACATTTCATCAAAGTTCTTTTTCACGCATGATCTTCAACAAAATGGTGAAATTAATGTTCAACAGATTTGTTCATGTGAAAATTTGGCTGATATGTTTACTAAGGCATTACCAACTTCAACATTTGAGAAGTTGAGACAGAAGATTAGAATCCTCAATCTTCAAAAAATAAAGTGATGTTTTTATCAGGGGGAGTAAGATACTCGTTGTACTCTTTTTCCCTTAGCCTAGGTTTTCCTGGTAAGGTTTTTTAACAAGGCAGCAAATAAAGCGTATTATAGATATGTGTACTTTTTTCCTTCACTAAGATTTTTTTCCACATGATTTTTTCTTAGTAAGGTTTTAACGAGGCATATGATCTATTTTTTGACATCCAAGGGAAAGTGTTGTAAAACGTATAGTAATTGTGGATGTCCACTACTCCTATTACTTTTATCCTTGATGTAAATAACCTCTCACTACTCATCACTATTATGATTGTAACTTTCACACCTCTGTAACCCCTCCCGTGATCTTCCCCAATAATCTCAATTGTTAATATCATGTTTAAGACAATCATTTTGTTACCTTCCTATGTAATAGTATAAATAGAGGCATGAAAGTGTGAGATGTGATACGCTTGAACAATTGATGAAATAAGAAAGTTATCTCTTGCTCTCTTATTCTAGTTATCTTCTTATATATATAAAGAGAGAGAGAGAGAGAGAGATCTTTTCGTTAAAAATAAGGCATAATGGCCTAAATGGCACCTATACTTGTCCCACTTTGTCATGACGGTCCCCAAACTTAACAATTTGCCAATTGAACACTTACACTCCTTCAAACCTTGTATAATGAACCCTTATGACACGAAGCCTTCAGTGCGTGTAATACAATCTCCTACACGTAGGACGCCACGTCAAGAAAATTAAACCACGTAGGCTCCAGGTCATTTATTATGGTCACGTAGGAAAATAAAACAAGAAATGATTATTATCCCTCCAAATCCAAATTTCCCCCTCATTTTACACTTACCCGCTTAGTTAGGGCTTAGAAAGTATGAACCACTTTTGTCTCTCCTCTCTTCTCCGTCATCTTTCCCGGGATTTTTATGTCCAAAGCCTACTTAAATCCTGTCTGCTTCTGCTTTTGCCAGGCTGTTTTTTTTTTTTTGAAAATAGAGAAAAATCAAAGGCGGAACAGAGAGGGGCTCAGATCGAGGAAAATCAATGATGGAACAGAAAGGGGCTCAGATCGAGGAAAATCATTGGCGGAAAGAAAATCAGTGGCGGAACAGAGAGGGGCTCTTTTGAAAATGGAGGAAAAGAGCTTGTAGGTTTGCACTTAAGAAAAATAACCTTCCAATTGAGGCTCAGATCTATAATATCGAAGACAAGGCAAGAGATGGGAGACACCGTCGTGGCTGCAAACACCGATTGCTCAGATACAGAAAGAAAAAATTATCATCACAACCTCAGATTTTTGTTACAATTATTATCAATTCTTATTTTAATAATTTTTTCTTCTTATTTTAATTATTTTTGATTTAAAATGTTCATATTCACGCTCATTATCCGCGTGAATTACATTCACTTGTCCAGCTCAACCATTATTTTGCCATATGTGCTTGGTCAACGGTCACATGGTTTAAATAATACGCTTTGATCAAATTAAAGTGTCTGAATGAAAATAATTAAAGTTTGAGGATCGACATGACAAAATAAGACAAGTATATGTGTCATTTAGGCGACTGTGCCTGAAAATAAATCTCTTTGTTGCTTTGACCATTGGCTCAAATTAAAAATTTTAAGATCAGTTGTTTTTAAGACATTTGCAAGCAAAGCAAAGAATATCGTTATTACTGGAACATTGAATTATTCTGCTTTTTGGTCTTATATCAGTGAGATCGCATTAACATTTTGGTTAAATACGCTTCACCGTACAGTCTGACGCCTTCATTAGCGAGGATTGAGATATAATTAGTCAATTAGAAAATGTTTTAGTTATCAACATAATTGAAGACATTATCTTTGAAATTGTCCTGTATTTAAACAAACTGCTAACTGCAATTTGATTTCGGGAAAATTAATGGCATCAATTAGCAAAACACCAAGCTCTGTAAAGGATGAGGATCTAGAAGAGGAGGTATATTCTTACATCTGTTTAAATTTGTTTTTATGATTATTTTTCGGTGATAAATTTAATGTAATTATTAAAATCTTACTCCAAGTTGGAATAGTTCTGGCAAAATTATACAATGCTCTTACAAATCATCTACAGAAGTCGGAATTTCTTCGTGATTGGCGGTTGTATAAGAAGCGGATCCTTAATCTGAAACAGATTACAGTTATACTCTCTAGTTCGGATTGTATCTCAGGAAAGTAAACTGGTGCGTTGCAACAAAAAGGAGGGAACTTGTAAATCCTTAGTGGAAAAACTTTAGAATATCTTAGACATTGGGGTTTCAGTGTTGTAATTTTTGAAGGCACGCAAACTTAGCTAATTGACCTGGTTCTCAAATTGTTTTTATTATTTGTTGCAGATTGAACATTTTGATGATTTTACCCTGGCCTCTTCATGGGAAAGGTACTTAATTAACCATAACAATTTACTGCATTTGGTTATTGTGTCCTCAAAGGAGCATAGAATCTGAAGTTACTAAATTTGTAGGTTCATATCTGAGATAGAGGCAGTTTGCAGGCAGTGGTTGGCTGATGGCACCAAGAATTTGCTGGTAAGATTTATCATCTCTTTGAAATGTTTATGATATTGTCCAGATGCTGGCATATATCAATTTCCTGTTCAATCCAAATGACATGGGACTTAGTCTTGTCGTGATGCTTTGACTTGTATAATACTTGATAGAGGTTTTATTCAGTTTTTCAGCAAGTAGTTTCTTGAGAAAATACTAAATTGAATTATACTTTGAAGAATGACCAACAGGTATTTTGATGTTGTTCATGGATTTGTTTTTTGTGTATTTTGCATATTATTTTAATGACAGAAAAATGGTGCTATCAGTGTGAATATCTCTGAGGACCTATATAAGGTCAAAACTGACCTGAAGTATGCGATGAAAAGCTATTGCATGGAGTACTATTTTGGAACATATAATGATGGTATGAAAATTTTCTGCTGTAAAATCCAGCTGAGAGCTAGTGTTCTCATTTTTTGACTTATGTGTCTCCTTGATTTAGTTGGTCGAGGAAAAGGAAATGAATGGAGTTGTGCATTGCATGATCTGCAACTGTCTTTTGGGGTGAATGAGTTCCTGGTATCTCTATCTCTCTCCCTTCACTCGTGTCCATACAGAAGGATGACCTGTTTCTTGTATATTTAGTACCTTGATCTAGGTTATATTGCTTTACTCTCTCTCAATTCTGAGTGCTCATCTTAGGTGATTGCTCCTCAAAGTGCCAGTGGAGTGGTTCTTGATGGACCGGAGGCCAGCAAGCTTCTAAGTGCAGTTGCCATTGCCTTGTCAAATTGTTCCTGGTATGTTGTCACATGGTGATATCATTCTATGTACTTTATTCCTGTAGTGTTTTTAGTAATTCAAGCACTCATCCTGCTTTTCCAAAATCGGTCACTAAAAAAAGGGCAGCCCTGTGAACAAAGCATCCCACACTCATGCAGAGTCCGGCGAAGGGTCGCACCCAAGAGGTGTGATGTAGACAACCTACCCTAACGCAAGCGTTAGTGGCTCCTTCCATGGCTCGAACCCGTGATCTATAGATCCAATGGAGACAACTTTATCATTGCTGCTCAAGGCTCCCCTTCAAAATAACTCGCCGAAGAACTAAAATCAAATCTAGAGATCTAATAAATTTTGATGGAGAGCTGTTGTGCCGTCAGCAGTCATTTTTATCATAATCAGGTGCTATATTTTGGAGGGTCAATTCTTAAGCAAAATCCTGTCAGAGGTTGATGAGGCTAAAACAAAGGAGATATTGCTAAATGGAAACAGAACATTATTTTTCTGCTTCTGAGTAACATTTTTGAATTGAATGTATGTAAATTTGCAGTTAATATGAAGTAAGTGATGTTGGTTTATTAGGAATCGCGAGTAGAAAAAGGCTATGTTTCATATATTTTCCCTTTTGGCAAGCAGCACCAGGCTGATGTTTCAAATGCTCCCTTTTTGAAAAAAGAATAAAACTAAAAGTCCTTGAAATTCTTTAAACTATCCTGACTTTATGAATTTCCTCAGCTCTCCAAACGATTAAAGAGAGGCTAAAACGTACGCCGTATTGTAAACTTCAAGAACTTTCGTGGTGCTTTTTTCCGAGTAATGTGTTAAAATGGAGCATTAAAGGGGGAATCAGATTTATCTAACTTGAAACTTTTACTTGGAAAGGTGTATCTATTAATTTGCATGAGTAGAATATTCCATCAATAAGAAAAGCCATTATGCCAGTACTAATAAAAGTGGCAACCTATTAAAAGATGTACACTTTTCAATGCACCTTTGATTCTCTCTGTTAAAAAGGGGCTTTGAAAAACGCCGTGTTGTTATTAAAAGGGCACTGAAAAAATGCAGAGACGAATAAGACACTAGAATAGACCACAACATATTGAAACTGAGGTTTAAGCTTCTCACATTTCCAAGCTAAATTTGCTGGAACTTCTTATCTACTTCACTAAAGTTCAAGTCATATCTGTACTTCGGTCTTCTTCATGAACTGACGATGCTCAACTCTTGGCTTTATATTTGTTATACTTCTTCCCCTTCTGTAATGAACAATGTAGGAAATAGTTGATATGCTCACACCATGCAGTTTGTGGCCGGCATTTGTTCCAGTGCATGTTCCTTCTCGTAAAGCATACATTGGCATCCAGAACATGGGAACCCTTTACACTAGACGATTTGAAGCTGACCGTATAGGTAGCCAGGTGCCGTTGAAGCTTATGCATTTGGAGGGATTGTATGAGCTATATGTTTCTAAATTTGTAAGTTCTTCTTGTGTAGATTTTGATATCCAAGTGATTTGTAGATTCTGATGGTTAGTAGATCTTGCGAGTCTCGATGATATGCTGCATCTCCTAAAGTGTAAACAGAACTTTATGTTTGATGTTCCATGACCTACTTTTACAAAGTTTGCATTTGGTAGATCTAAGTTTTTGTGCTTTACTCTTTTTGTTAGATGATATTTACATTCTGGCATAGCAGCATATTGAATTCATGTCCAGAATGATTCTGTATCTTGCCCCCATTTAAAATCATATTTCGGATATCCTCCTTATGCGTTAATTTAATCGGCCTTTTAATGACATGACAAGGGAGGGATAACCTGGTGGTAATGACTCTCCACCTTCAACTGTAAGGCTGGGGGTTTGAACACACCAAAGGAGCAAAGTGGAAAAAGGGTCAATATTGGGCTCCTGTAAAGGAAGTTTGGGGTAGGTTTACCGATATAAAAGAAAAAACTTTTTATAACATATTCACACGCCTCTAAAATGTTTCTATGCCCAGCTATTATCCAAAATGAATTATATGTTCTCGAAAATTGCATCTATTCTTGCTTTCAAGGAATTAGATTACTTGCTCTATGAGCTTTTGATTATCTTCGGCTAATGTGCTTCCAACATGTCTATCTTGAATTCTTTGCTCAAGGCCTTCTCCAATATGGACCTGTCCATGCATCTTTTTCAAGTCAATCTCAAGATGAAGCTGACCTATCGTACACTTCCCTACGACGAGGATTTTGATGTACAAGAACCTGAGGGAGGCATTACAGAAGCAGGGGGAAGTCCCAAAAGCAAAAATCATAATAGGAAACCGTGGGATGACGATTGTCCTTGGAGTGAGTGGTACTCTGCGGAGGATCCAGTAAAAGGTAATTATGTTTCTGAGAGACTAATAACTGTATCAACTATATTTCCTGTTATCCGATCTTGTCGGAGCTCATTAGAGGGAGTGACATGAGACCATCTTAGCCTGATTTTGCAGACTTGCTGCTTTAAGTTCTCATCATTGGATGTTTGGATCTTTACTCATAACTTGGAGCTCTTCTTAGAATGACTTTTATGAATAAAGGAGCACTATTTTTCTTTTTATTAAGTACACGGTTTTTGGCCTTACCATTATTCAAGAGTGCTTTGAGGAAAAGAATCGTTCTATTACCAACTCTGAACATTGAGATGGAAAGGATTTTTAAGAGCCTTTAACTGGAGAGAACGTCTTTCTTTTGGCGGTTGTAATACTCTAGTTCATTTTTTTTCTATCCCCACTATTACTTTTTTGTATATTATTTGCTTAGAAATTTTAAGGTGTTGGTACAAAAGATTGATCTTTGTCTAATTGTTTCTTCTCTGTCCACTAGTGTTATTTACTACATGTGTTCGTTAATGATGCAGGTTTTGAGCTGCTTACTATATGGTCTGAGAAGGCAATTGAGAGTTCACTAGAAATGGCTGAGCTGGAAAATGCTTCACCTCTTGAGGCTGAGAAGTGGTCGATATCTCCATGCTTATCTGAGATTCTGTAAGAGATAATCTGTATACACGACTTGTTCTTCTTACGCTCATGCATGCTCATGACAAAAATAAAAGACTTGGGCCTTCTAACTACTTTCTTAATGAATTATATTGGTATATTTTGTGATTTAGAAGTGTTCATTTGCCTTCTAGATGTGTTCCCTTGAGATTCTTGTTTGCTATGCGCATGTAATGCTAGCTCTACCGACGTGCACATACTTTCCAGTGAAATGTGTTCCTATTGAGGTCCCTGCAGCTGTTTACATCACACAATTAAATAAAACCTCCAAATATCCAGATGAAAGTTTTTAATTGCTTTAGAAGTCAATGATTCAATGTAGCGAAAGAAAGTGATTATTTTTAAAGTATTTGCTCTACACTATAGTGGCTAGCCAACTTGCGCGACAAAAATTCTTGATTATCATGGAAGTATATAACAATATTGGCGACAAGAAGCTTCAATGCTTTGACATGATATTCCTCTGAACTTAAATTTTGATCGCTGGCCTAGTGACTTGATGAATGGGATGCTAACCACCTACAAGTGCAAGTTTTCCCTTCCCGTGGGTCTGGCTAATGCTTGTCAAAAAACCTCCCACTGGCAAAGGATAAAGGGTAATACATGTTGTGACTCCTGTCTTGCCAATTCACTATCTATGCAGTAGTTTAAGAGATCTCAAGCTGTCTATCTTCCCAAACCATGCAGCTTTTCTTCAGTGAGGTAGATGGACTTTCTAAACTAAATTATTGACCAGGTATCGAAATGAATCATCATCTTCTTGTAGCATTTTGGTGAGTCTCTAATTCTACATTAAGAGGAGGGAATTGACACTGTAATGCTTTAAACGCTCTGCCGAATATACTTTAAAAATAGTGAAGTTTAATTTATTTTCATTCTTTTCTTGCCTCATTTATTTATTTTGCTTTTGGGGTGTTACTGAGTGGAAGGAGGGTTATCTATAGTTGAAACATTGAGTTCTGCAAAATTGACCAGTTGCATCAAAATCCATTGAAGGATGCTTTTATCCAAGATTAAGCTTCTCCATAATGTCCTAGCTCCCAGACACCACTAGTGGAATTTTACTGGGGATGTTGTTGTTGCATAATGTCCTAGGCAGGGTCTTTAGAAATTATGTTTCTAATAGTTTCTTCTGATTTTCTGACTCTTAGCTCGCTGGTACTATCTTTCTAGTTATGTTATTGTTACTATTATATTGTCGATTTTCATCCTCTTATGCTGAGGGTCTATCGGAAACATCCTCTCTACCCAAGGATAGGGGTAAGGTCTGCGTACACACTACCCTCCCCAAGCCCCACTTGTGGGGTTATACTGGGTTGTTGTTGTTGTTGTAATAGCTTCTTCTGATTCAGTCTTTATTGGTTTTGACTGAACTTTGTCACCAGTTTGGAGTCTCATTTCATAAGCATTTTGGTGTATTCAGAAGTGCTGATTCTGATGGAAAGAGAATAGGATTTGCATCGCAGTTGCAGCTTTTAATTGATGCTTTGCATATGTCACTGGAAACACAATTTGTGGAAGATTTTGTTTCAGGTTCTATAAATGTGCACACACCATCTGCAATTTTCTGATTAATCGGGCTGCAATGTCAGATTTGGATACATGTAAAGTTAGATTCTAACACCTGTTTCCTAATTTGCTTTTTTTGCAGTAGAGCACTCAAGACCTGAGAATTTAAAGTCTACTGCCATCATACCTCCCCCAACTGTCCTTGATCGTGTGCTTAAAGACCTATTTTATGAGGGTATAGCACAAGTTCTGATTCTCTCTAATTGTAGCATTTCTATGTCTCCCGCTTGGGGCTGCATAAATGCACATGCAGTTCTGAAATGGTATATGCTGCTTCCAGAGGTCCTTTTGATAGACAAGACCCCTCTCTGGTTCTATACTTTCTTTTACTTACCATACGGTTTGATATTATGATCAATGACTTTTATACATGAAAACACTGCATGTCTGAGGGAGAATGGAGGCAGGGAAGGAATTATAACAGCTTACTGCTATCTCATTTTAACTTAAATGTTTGCTGTATATGCTCAGATTCTTTAAGTGCACTCAGCTACCAAAATCGATTAATGCTTCTATAAGTGAAAACCATGAAGTTCAACAGCTCGATAGGGCAATTTAACCCCTCTTTTTGTTCTGTACTTAGATGTGTGTTTCATTAATCAGAAAAAAGATGATAACTTATCATAGAGAAATGGCGTGGAGATATGTGAAATCAGCTGGATTCTTGGCTGACCTAGCCATGCTGAGGACAAGTATTTTGATATGTTTTTACTCCACAAATGATAGATCATTTTAACAAGAAGAAAATTTCTAAAAGATGTAATAGAAGTATTTCTGCAGAATTTAATTGATCATATGGTCTTGGAGTTCCGAATTTCATGCTCAAAATGGAAGGAGAAACATTCAGTTGCCTCATCTTGCTTTATTCAAATTTGTTCATACAGTTGAAGCAGCCCAACCTGATTTTGCTGAAGGAGATCACAAAAATTCTAGGACCATTAAAGGCGCTCCTCTTGAATCACTTTTTGGGCAGTTCTGTCTGCACGCTCTCTGGGTTGGTGATTGCAATATAAGGGGTACATTCTAACTTATAATGTTCTTAATCAATTCAAGAAATCACTTCCTTTACATTCCTGCAACTTAAGTTAAATCAGGATTCTTTTTCTAAGATCTAATTTCTCTATGATGTCTATTAGCTATTGCAGCATTCTGGATAGAGTTCGTACGGGAAGTTCGCTGGTGTTGGGAAGAGTCACAGCCATTGCCTAGAATGCCAGCCAATGGTGTAATTGACCTATCTACCTGTTTAATTAACCAGAAACTACACATGGTAAGTCGCAGGCAGTAATGCTTGAACAGTGTGACTTTTTTTTTATCCACCTACTCAGTCTTTTGACGTAGATGTAATGTGCAATATGACATGTAATCTCAAGCTTTATGATCTTATATCTTACAAAAGGTGGATCAGAGTCTCAACTTTTCTTAAAGCTGTTAGTATGTAATTCTCCTTATTGTGATGAGCTTCCTTAAGAATCTGTTGCCAAGTTCAGTCATAAATAGTGAATCTTTCTAAAGAAAAATGTGGATCTTCTAAATTGATAAATATGGAGGTTTCATGAGGCTTGTGAATGACATGTTCCTTTGCCTTTTCTCTAAAATAATTTTCTTAAAGATATGATAATGATAAATTATCTATCTGGTCTAATTATATTTTATCTCCCAAATATGTAGCTTGCAATTTGTATTGATAGAAAGCATCAGTTTAATCAAAAGGGTCCGAAGGCAGATGAAAACGGAGTTTTTCTTTCTGCTCGTATTAAGGTACTTTTATGACAATTTTTACTTTGTTATTTGTATTTAATGTTTTAAGTTTTTAAGAATGTCAAAGCATTGTTACAACTTAATGATCTGACAGGATATTAATTAACTGATTAATATAGGCAGACACTGAAGTCCAAAGTGTTATATCTTCTCAAGATGGAGAGGCTCAGGCTTCTTGTTGGGAATGTGACAGGTGAAAAGCAAGTGAGAACCTTTTGTGTAAATTGTTAAATGCTAGCTAATTGTCTGCGAATCTAGTCTTTCTAAACTATGTGAGTTTTTCCGCTTTTTGAGCACTTCTATTCTTGTCTATTTTACAATGCTAGGCTTTGTGGAGGGAATGTTTTGTGATTTTGTTAAAGCTACTCAATATTTTTCACTTACTTATTTATTTTCTCATGATGGAGGAATTGAAGCTCCTATGGTCCTAAAGCCTGGTGATTTATGCTGCGGCAGTCTATATTCCATAAGCTGTATCTTGACTGCTTCATTGATTCATTAATTTTTGCTAGTTGTTTCAAAACTCATAAAAGTGATAATGGATTACATGGTTTGTTTTGACTCTAAAATAGGAATATTCCCACTTTTTCCACTGAGGGGAGTTTAATTTTTTTTTTTTTTTTGGTATTGATGGAAAATTAGATACTTGTTTTGGGCCCTCTTTTACTTAAATGATGCTCCTTCAAGAGAATGTCTAATCCAAATACTTAAATGTGCTGTTGGGTCAGGATGGGCGTCTCACCTTCTCTTTATACTTTTTCCGCTACCTAAAGGATGACACGTTAATCCAAAATGATCTGCCCATTTCTCCTTTTTTTTTGGGTGTTGATTTATTATTTGGGTTGAGGCAAGGTTACCTATTTAGGGGTAGTCCTCTTTGTCTTTGCCATTTGCTTACATCTGGATTGAGGTTCATAGGTTTTAAATTTGCAGCATCGGCAATAAATTGAGTCAGGGAGAAAGGCGTGCTTTTACGGTGCAATATATGGATTTATTATATTTCAAAAACTTACGAACCTGTATTAGTTTGAATATCTTCCCTTTGAACCGAACTGAGTTGTTTTCCTGTTCTTTCTGCAGTTTATCAACACTAGATCAAGATCCTGCAAGTCATATTTCAAGTGTTGAACATTCTGGTGCTGTGAAGTTAGGTGATCCAGAGCATTCGGCATGTATTAGGAGGGGATCGGCTGGTGTTTTTGGGTCTATGATGCTTTTGAAGTCTTACCAGAACATGCACGCTCCATTTACACGGGTTGATTTACCTGTACTGCTAAGTATTTAATGTTTTCATTTGCCTTCTATTTCCTTCACAGTTTTAAATATGGGAAAATTATTATAGGATTCACCACTGATGACTGAAGACATGCATGAAGAACGTCTACAAGCCATTGAGGCCCTTGGTGATTCTTCTGTGAGCTCAAAACTCTTACAAATAACTCATTTTTCTAATTGATAATTATGAAATTTGTTGCTGTCACTATTCCTGTGGAGAGCCACCACATATTCTGAATCGAATGAAGAATGATGTCTAATATAGGAAGTTTATAGATGGTGCATGAACGAACATTTAATGGTTTAGTGGTGAATCAGATACATGTGTCTTGGCTTCAGGTTATGTAGCACAAACAACACTGTTTTCTTCCACTTTTCTGCTTGTTGGTACTGAACCTGTTCAATAAGAGAAATGTTATTGTCACTCTCACCAATTGTTACATCTACTTCTGCTTACGAAATTGTGAACAAGAACTACACCAATTGTTAGATCGTCTCCTTAAGAAATTGTGAGCAAGCACTGCGCTACAATTAGAATTGCAAGTAGATCTCCTAAAGATGATTGGTAGCGTGATGGCACTTGGAAAAGGAGTTTAAAGGGGCTCTGTTGGTACTTAAATCCATATGCACGTCTCAGTTAGCGAATTGTCCTTATTGATGTTCCTGAATATGTAGATTAAGAAATATTCAGTTGCTTTCTGCTAATGATTGATATGGCTTAGAATAGCATAATCATGGTGATGTGGTCTCCTTTCCACTCTAATTTATTACAGAGAATTTGTAGTTCATCTATATACTATTAGAGCTGCAAAACTCTAAACTAACTACCATGATCTCTCCTAAAAGTCTCAAACTGATTCATTCCCTGTTCCCACTACTGAATACTGATTTCAACTCTTATAGGTTTTAGTCTCTCCCCTCAACTCCACTCTCTCACGTTTGACGCCACCATAAAATTTCTCGTTCTTATTTTTATTTTATTTTTAATTCTTTCAAACACTGCACCGCTTTGTATTCATTAGCCACTCATGTCTAGAATGAACAATTAAAGATTATTTAAAATATTTGCACACAAAGTGCACGAAATTGTATAGTTTTTGGATTATCCTGGTATTGGTTTGTGTTTTTTGAATATTCTAGTCTTGCTTGAAGGAAATATGCAGAGGTTTCTTATATTGTAATATTTCCTTGAGAAAACAGTTGTTTTCAGTTAAGCAATCCTTCAGTTGTTTCATGAAGTCTTACCTTGTCTACTATTAGTATTATTTCATCTGACAATGGAATGCCTAATTCTCATTTACAGAGATTTTCCGCCCAACTAGAGAAAGACATTTTGTCATCAGGTAGTAACTTCTGTGCTCTTATTTTCTTCAAAATCCTTCCTTCTTGCTACCGCACATGTGCATGTATTGTTGCTTTCTTATCAGTAATTGCAAGTAGAATTTAGCTAAAGCATCAAGTGAGCTTCTTGAGACTCTACTTGTTGGCTGTTGTGTACTGAGAATATGGGATGCTTCTACGGTGTGGAAATGCAAATAGATGGTTGTGCATCTTGTGGTGCCTAGAGCAAATCTGTGAATAAGCAACACTTCTGTTTTACCTCAAGGTTTTCGTGTGAAGCTGTTTCTCGAGCTGAAATATACCCTTATTAGTTTTTACTGCTGCAGAAAAATATATTAGTCATTAGCAAGAACTTAGAGCAGGTCCATTTTTGCTCAGGGTTACTTGAACAGAAATTAACATCTCATTGAAAATTATGCAAATTTTGTCTTGTTATGAAAAAATTTCTAAAAAAATTAAGGATCTTTGGTCAAAAGTGTGGCGATGGTTTGTTAATCATCATAAGTACAATTCCGTTGTTCCAATTTGTGTTGTTATAGGGTTCTATTATGTCTGTTGTGTCGTCTAACTATGGAAGGAAAGTCAGCATGTTACGGTTCTTTTAGTACTGAGTATGAAACTGTAATCTATTGTTAGGTGTTACTACTCCAATATGTGATCCATATCAGTGACTGTGTATAACGATGCATCATGCTCAACTTACATATTTCCAATTATTATTTGCTTGCTGATATTTGGAGATTTGATCTTCTTCCTTGCTCTTTATTATCTTTGCGTTGTGCAATAGATATGTCTGCATTTAAAGCAGCAAATCCGGATGCTGTGTTTGAAGATTTCATCCGCTGGCATTCACCCAGGGACTGGGAAAATGATGATAATATGGAGAAGGGAGTATCTCAAATTAATGCAGTGGTAGAGTCAACATATGATTGGCCACCTCGTGGAAAACTTTCGGAAAGAATGTCTGAGCATGGGAATTTATGGAGAAAGATATGGAACGAGGCACCTCCATTGCCAGCTTCTGAGCAAAAGCCCCTTCTGGATCCAAATCAAGAAGGAGAAAAGGTATACTGGGATTCATTGCGTACTTGCATAACTTCCAGGCTCATTTATATATTTTTAGTATAAGTGATCCATCATAAAGCTTCAAGAGAATTTCAATATTTAAGCAGACAAAGTGCAGGTTTTGATCTTTGAATTAGAGCGTGGGGGTTTATTTCCCTCAGACTAGTTGAAGGGGGAATATTTGGTCGTCCTCCCGAGGCTAAAATTTGGAGACTCCTGAGCAACAACAACAATAACAACAAACCCAGCGTAATCCCACAAAGTGGGATCTGGGGGAGGGTAATGTTTAATGTGTACGGTGACCCTACCCCTACCTTTGAAGGTAGAGAGGTTGTTCCCAATAGTCCTTACTCCTGAGCATTTCTCCCAAATTTAAACAACCCCACAGGCTTCTGCCATGTGTTTGCAGTTTTCCATATTCATCTATTGCCCCCTCTTTAATCCAGACAGATGATTCCTTATATCTTCTAATCTTTCTCCAAATGAGCCTCGTCTATGAATTCTTGAATCACTTGCAGTGTTAATGAACTGAGTGTTTGGGTCAGGGTAGCTGAGCTGTTGAGGTTTTTAGGGCATAGATAAGGATCAATAAAGAAAGGGTGGGCAGTGAAATTGCAAAATGTTTTTATAGTTTTGTCAATTCCATTGAAATACTCGTATTTTTTACTAACTTCTTGATTTGAGATTTGTATCATTCAACTTGAGTAGGTTCTTCATTATTTGGAAACACTGCGGCCATATCAGTTGTTGGAACAAATGGTTTCTACTGCTTTTAGAGCAACAGCTGACACACTAAATAAAACGTCATTTGGAGGGCTAAAGCAGATGACCACCAGAATTGAACAACTTTACCTCACCATGTCAACGACTCTCAGATGCTTGCAAAGTACATTTGTTGGTCCAGTATGTTATTGCCTTATAAGTAAATTTTTACGAGCTCTTTATAGGTTGGCCTTTTTTTTTTGTATGCAGCAAATAGCCTTTCTGTTGATGCTGAAGAAATTAAAGACCTGAAGCGGCTCTGTACAACTTTTGCATATGTCGAGAATTTGATAACACTTGCTGCATCGCTTCATCGCAAGTTCATGCAAGCACCACGTCTATCAGAATCAATCTTCAATGACTACGATAACTTCCATGTACCAAAACTTGAAACAGTCTCAATTGGTCGTGATGTGAAAAAGGTACGATTCTTTGCTCTTGTTCCGACTCTTTTGCTATTTCAAGAATATCTTTTTTGCCAAATGCTATTCCAAGCAGGGGCAGATGCAGAGGGTTAGCAACGGGTTCAATTGAACCCATAACTTTTGACGCGAAGTAAAATTTTATGGGTAAAAATTCCTTAAAATTGTAAAAATTATAAATATGAACCCATAACTTTAAAAATATAATGAGTTCAATGCTAAAAACGTTATTGTTGAACCCATAGACTTTAAATCCTGGATCCGCCTCCAAGAATGGCAATAATATCTTGGTCAAGAATTATTAACGGTTCACCCAACATTAACTTAACTCTTTGCCACTCACTTTAGCCTTTTTGGCTGAATATGTCAATTTTTCTGCATAAACCAGGCTAAATGACCTGTGCCTCTTATCTCTTGCTTTCTCATTTTATACGCGTGCAACTTTTGTTATGCACTTTTGTTATGCTAGGTTTTCAATAATGAACAAGAAGTTAGGCAAGGAGAGAGAGAAGTAATTGCAAGCATGTTCACCCCACCTACTGCAAATCAATCATGGAGGAAAGTATTAAGCATGGGAAATCTTCTCAATGGCCATGAACCAGCGTCGAGAGAGATAATATTTACCAAACGCGATAACCTTTGCGAAAATTACTATGTTAGTCATGCTCCGAGGGGTTATCAACAAGAATTTGAAACATACAGAATGTACGTATGCGGAACCTCAAATGATCTGGGTGTGGCATTAGCAGTTACCTCTTGTGACTAGTTTTGTCATCACAGGGATCAGGTAAATTTATTGTCATTTCTCTTGGTAGTACATATCTAGCCATTCTTTTATTTGTGTTCCATTGACATGCCATGCTTTTAAATTTTCTAATTTGTTTGAAATAGGCTCTGGATTGTCACATCTTTTCACCCTTTCCATAACCTAAGGAGTTTTTTCTTTTTTATTTTTGCCGTGTCGAAAATTTCTTATGAGAATTTTGTTGATCATTTTGACGTTTTCCGTGTTTTTCCCCCATGGTTCATATGGGTTGTTTTGTTCTTAACTACTGCCAACAGACCTCAATATGATGATCGTGAAATGGGCAACAGTTAGTGTCGTTTTTCTTCAATTTTCTAGCAAAAGGGATGTCGTTTTTCTTCAATTTTTCAGTTCACACGACCAATGCGGAGGCAGGATTTTCGTTAAGGGGTTAAAAAAGAAAAAAGTTAAAAAATTAAAAGAGTGTAGTTAATGGAAATTGAACTAGGGACCTCACAAAAGTTTTGAACCCCTTGACCACTAAGCTATGCTTTTGGACTATGTCAAAGGGATTCAAAATATAATATATAGAGATAAAATACATATTTTGCCTTATATACAGAGGCGGACTTACATGGCATGTAGAGGGGTAACGGGACCCCCGGAAAAAACCTTGTATATATATGTTATATATATTTGTACATATATATATATATATATAGGACCCCTTAAATATTTTAGTTGTGCCTCCAGACATTCAAAGGCGGACAGAAGAAGTGATTATGTTGGGCGCTTCAATACCCTTTGCTGGATGATCCTAGTTCGAATCCCTTTTTTAATTTTTTTAGTTAATTGAATACAACGTATATTCATACATAATAACAAATTGTTTTATTTCTTTATTCTTTTTCTTTTGAATTCAATTATAGTTTAGCTCTAACTTCTAACACATAATAGTCAACTTAATTTTTAAAAAAAAAATCAATTTCATCTCGTAAAATTAAATGCTTCAAATTGCAACTTATCACTCCACAAATTAAAAAATATAATCCTTATGCCACTAACCTTCTTCATCAATCACTTTGACTCCGACTTGGCAGTGGAAACTAAGAGTTTAAGACTCTTCTTTAATTTTTTTTAATCTTGATTTATTTACGCTCTTTTGATCACTGGCCCTTTGTTTTATTTTTTAAAAAAAACTAGAAAGTTTAGTGCGAAACATGCTTAATCAAACATTTTCCCTTGCATAGCACCCATTTTGGCGCATAAATATCTCTTTGTTCGGTGCTTTCTTTTCTTTAGAACTTCTTTTGTTTATGCGTGGATGATAAGTCATTATAATCATTAAGTTTTCAAAGAGCTGCACGCCGAATTTTATCGCTAGTGATTAGCACACAATGGTGTCCCCGTCGTGCTCAAATCCTGGGTCCGCCTCTATTTATATACACAGTTGTAATTTTCCAACGAAGGAGGTTGTGAACCCCCTTCCGTCCCCTAAATCTGCCCCTGCACACGACTACTATGCAAAGGGTTCTTTATACAATTAGCCGGTGGGGTTCACTGTTATCTTTTTAGCTGGTGATTATATACTAATATACACATATTATACATGAATTGCATATATACAAGTGGATGTTGCCTATTCAGATTACTTCTTTAATTATCAATCATTGTTCATTCATTTTTCTATCTAATCATCAAACACCCTTCAACGAAGACGTCATCAAGAGTAAAGCTTCCCTTGTGTTTCAACCAATCAGACGGTTTTCCATGATTGGCAGGCAAGATCGAGGACGAGATCGATGTGGCTGCTTATCCTTTTAGCTTATTGACCTTTATTTTCACCAAAAAATGTTCTCATTTCTCTTTACCAAATAAAAACGATAATTAAGAAATTTGCAAAGCTACAAGAAGGAAATTGCAGTATATTAGTTGTAATTTCATAAAGGTGCGTAATGGATGCTCAAGCGTTCATCCATTATAACTCCAATCTTAACGTCTCCATTTAAGATTTTCCTTTTTAAGTTTTCCACAATTACTCTTATGTACTCTAGTAGTTCCACGCGATGCAGTTTAATACTATTATACAGGAAAGGGTAAAGGGTAGCCGGTGTATAAAGCATCTCGCATTCACGCAGGGCCAGGGTAAGGGTTGCACCTCAAGAGGTGTGATGTAGACAGTTTATCTTAATACAAGCATTAATGATTGTTTTCATGGCTCGAACTCGTGACCCATGGATCCTACAAAGAAAACATTATCTTTGCTCTAAAATTCCACTTCTAATACTACTATAGAGGAAATGAATCTATTAAAAGGAAAAGATAGCAAATAAAGGAAAAATTGCTAGTATATGCTTCTCAAAAGAGAAAAGCTAAAAGAAAACTACCCACTAAAACATCTGGCTTTCCGTGGCTAAATGCAATTACTTTGAAGAAATGGGAGGCAAAAGAAATGAGGATATCAGATGAAGGGCCCTCTCCTAAAGAATCCAAATCTCCTGAAGGGTCCTTTCAAAAGGGAATTTTATTCTCCATATGCTTTTTTCTATTACAGTCAAATCTCTTTGTAATAGCATCGTTTGATCTGAATATTTTTGGATGTTATAGCGAAGTGCTATTATAGAGAATATATATATTATAATATAACATAAGAATTGGTTCCGGAAAAGCTTGGGTTTTACAGTGAAGTGTTTTGTTATAGGGATATTGTTATAGATAGGTCTGACTGTGTATATGTTAATCGTCTTTACCTTTTTTAATTCATCAATCAAAGGTCGTTTGGTACGAAGACTAGTTATAATATATGGATTATAATGCAATGAATTAATTATGTAGGGATTAGTAATATATGGATTAACAATACGTGGATTATTTGTTGTTGGTTGTTTGGTTTGTGGTACTAAAATTGAATATACAAGCTATGATCTAAAATACTTATTTATTTTTTCAAATGAAACCGAGTGAGTTTATAACTATACTCTTGATTGATATCTGGAAGATGGACGTTTAGATTCCACTACCTATATTTTCTTTTGACCTTTAATAATATAAAGAAAACTGAACCTTTTTGGTGTCCTCAAATATTTGATCATGACCTTAATTAGTCACAGCTAATATTAGGTGTAGACTGTATTTGATATTTAATGTAAATGAGAATTTAATTAAATGGCCCAAAAGAAGAATGATATTAAAATCAAGGCCCCAAATAAACAAAGTGCTGTAGCAGTTTCTTTTATCATTTGCTTGTGGCTGTGGAAATGAGAGCATGAGTTTAATTAAGTTTTACGCATGGATGATCTAAAAGATATTTATACAATTAGATTACTTATTAGATAATCATATGTGAATCAAATTTTATACCATAAATTTAAATTAGTAACTTGCTAAAATATTAGATGATAGTATGTCATTTCTTACGGAATATATAACTCACATAGTTATCTCGTGAAAATACTACGGGTAGCAAGTTTTCGGACCGGTAATTAAAAAACTAGCCCAGTGTTTGCAAAGTCATCGAAAAATAGCCATTATTTTGTTGAAACGTCTAAATTTTCAGCATAGTATGCTGGATTATGGAGCTCCTGCGTATAAACTTCCAGCATATTATGTTGGAACTCCAGTATACGGCAAGTTCCAATATAATATGATGGACATTGAAGCTCCTGCGTATAAACTTCCAGCTTATTATGTTGGAACTCCAGCACATTATGAAATTCCAGCATAATTTCCAGATTTTTAAGGGTGTTTTTGTTCTGATTTTATCTTTACATGAAAAAGTGTCTAAATTTTGATTACTTTGAAAACTGTGACTATTTTATAAATCTGGTTAATTTTGATTTTTGTTTTGCCAACGATATTGCATCAGTGGTGGAGCCACTCATTAGCAAGGGGAGTTAATTGACACCCCTTCATCGAAAATTTGCATTGCGTAGATAGGTTAAATTTTTAATTTATATTTATATATATTATATGTTGACTTGTCTTGATTTTTTCATATGCTTACTTATTTATATTTTAACTCCTCTTAATGAAAATTGTAGCCTCGCTAATGTCTCGCATTGCTTACTTTCACGAGGTTTGGGTCACAATCAGTTGGAAATAGACCCAACATCCCAATGGGAACATAGACATGAATGGTGGATGGGGAGTAATAAATAGACCAATTACATACGTTCATTTTTTGTCCTATTCGTTGTATTCATATCAATACTTTAATTAGCAAGGAAAGATGAGAATTTCAATATAAAAAAGAAAATTATGGTATGAGTTCCTGTGGAATAATTCATCGGTTAAAAAGTTATATCCATACATTAATATATACCATGATTTCCCATTTACCTAGAAAAAACAAAATATTAAACGGGAATTAATCTCTATTCCTTTAGATAAATAATTAAGCATTCAACCAAGTATACCATTAACAAATATGTACTTAAAATATCTAATTTGACGGAAGATCATGATTTCACGTGTCCCATACAACGCCTTCAAATTACAATCACTTACATACTTTTACATATGCTAAGTCTCTCATATACAATAACAGAAAGGTAATAAATTTCAGAAAACATAACCTGAAAACTGCTACTAAACAATCTTGGTTGAATTGTAATTTAATAATTGCAATTCTCTTTTCATAATTAAATGAAGTAGCAGAAATTTAATATTAACAGTAGGCCCCTTGTCATGATGTAATATACTGAAAACTTCTATCCTTCTCTATCATTAACATATAGTTTAATTAATCCGAAGAGATTTCTTGATGTAAGCTTTAATTATTATGATCATCATCGTCACCATCAATATTGCTAATGTCAATCATTAAACTATTTTTTTTCTTTCCCTTGCAAATGAGTACCTATTTAAAAAAATAAATTTAATTATACCATCTTTAAAATAATTGTACTCTTATCATCATTTAAAAAAAGATTAATTATAACAATAACAAATTTAAAATAATTGTACTCTATCATCCATCTTAATTCTAATGCTATAATACATATATCAGGATATTTAGGATATACCCTATGAGAACTTTCATTTTCAAAGCTAGTTCTAATTGCTTAAGGAGATGAATGATTAGAAGGAATCCCTTTAACGTCAAGGCATAAATGGTGTTGAAAGTCAATTAAATCTTTTTCCTAAATTATTATTTAAGAAAATTGTGGGGTTGGGAATTAAATTGACTTTTTTGTACACAATGTAAAGTTAATGAGAATTCATATTAATGGGATGAAGCATCGGATACCCTTTTTTTAAAAAGCAAAATAATATATGCCAAGACAATTATAAAAGGGAGATTTTACAAATGTTGTACGATGAAGCCACTATTACATATATTCAAGTAGCTTATGTTGTGTCTTTGTGTATCTCCCACGTCGTATTAATTCAAATTTAAGTGTTATTAACTGATAGTTTAAAACTAACTAGCTTACTTAGTATTGTAATATATGTAAAAAATTTATGATAAGCATTAATTAATAGCTTAATAAGAATAATAACTGACATGTCATCAATAAAATGTCAAGAAAAAATGAATGATGATTAAGCAATTAGATACTACTGGAGTATGTTTAATTGGATGATTATCGTAATTGTCATGTTATATTCAGAAATTTTAAGCTAAAGTGAGCTCAATGTAACTTTAGTATAATATGTTTGCATTGAAACTGTAGGAATTTAACTTGCTTCGCAAAATTAAAGGAGAATAAAAATTTCTTGAAACAACTTCTATACGAATAATTTTTCACAAAAAAAAAAGGTTAACCAAATAAATAAATAAATTCACAAAAGAAATTCCATGTTGTCGATGAATAGTGTTTCTATTTTTGTCATTTGAAATGTTACACTCATGTCATGTCAATTTTTTTTTATTTTATAAATATAATGAGTACAAATTTCGTGTGGGTTTCAAAGCTAGATAGGAAATGGACAAAATGGGAAAAACAAGACGTGCACAATTAAATGGAGTCACACGAGATGCCTCATTTTCCAGAAGACAATTTTGGCATTAACTCACCGTCAAGCCCTCACCACCCACCCCAACTCATCTCTTTGTTTTTAGGGTATAGTAACATATGCTTTTGGTACAATGTTTTTAAGAAGGAATTAATTTTGTACGAAATAGTAAGCGGTTACAATTTGAATAGAAGAAAATACAACAAACTCAGTAGTTTCTCACGAGTAAGGTCTGAGGAGGGTAAGATGTACGCAATCTTATTTTTATCCCTGGAAGGATATATAAGTTATTTTCGATAGACCCTCGGCTAGCTAAATAGAAGAAAATAATATTATAAATATTTTATTGTATTTAATATTATTGATCTTTCTGTCTTGGAGCAATATTTAAGTTGTCTATGTGTGACCTATAGGTCACGGGTTCGAGTCATGGAATCGGACTCTGATGCATGTATTAGGGTAGACTGCATACAACACCTCCTTAGATACGGCTCTTTCCCCGATTCTGTGCGAATGCGAAATGCTTTATACACCAGATTGCCCTTTATTATCGATCTTTCTACATTTTACCATAAAGATCTTTTATAAAGTGGGTTATATAACTAAAAAACATTTGTAATTAGTCATATAACTATAGAACTTTTGCACACCACTTAAGTAAGAAGTTAATAGCATCAAATCATATACTAGTGTCTGAATTATTTTTTATTTCTCTTTAAATATTCCACTTAATAAGTAGTACTCAACTAATAATTGAAACAATGAGTGCATATCTCAACAAACATACTACTCTAGATGACTTTTTTCTTTCTAAAACATCAATTATTTTAAACACCAATTGAATTTACGACACAATCACATATTTGGGGGCCTAATGCAGTATTACCGATAATAATATCTATATTTTTTATAATGCCAACTTTTCAAGTTACTTAAAACACAACTAGCGTTTGGCTATAGATTCTTAAATTTGTTTTGAAAAATCTGATTGTGGTAAAGTTTGGTTTGAAGATAGAAAATGTATTTGGACATAAGGTTTCAAAACATATTTAATTTTTTTTTTTTTTTTGTGAAAAAATTATGAAACGTGACTTATACCCACAAGTTCTAAAAACTATCACAAATACCCAACATAATCCTGAACATAAATTTGGTACAAAATTATTATTTTTATAATGAACTACATAATACACTATCAGATGACCGAGAAGACGTAGCAGCATTATTACAAAACAATAAATGGTTGGCTATTTTATAAAATACAAAAGTTTGGGATAATTTTTAAAAAATGTAATAGTGAAAATTTGGGCTAAAACCAGTTCTTGAGTTAATTTTGGGATTTAGATTTTAGAAATTTGCCAAAATATAAATAAAATTTATGAATAAATATATATTTTCGAAAGAAAAAACTAAATATATTTTAGCAAAATTTATTACGAAATGGTCCAAAGTATACATTAGTAAATTCCTTGCTACATAGAGCTAAAATATGCCACTTCCATATTGCCGTCGACAATTGTGACAATTGGAATCCCACTGCAAAAGCAATTTCGTACGGATGGACCCACTTCTTTGACCAATTCAAGAAGCCAATTAGCGTTTGAGCAATTCTTATGTTCACCACATTCAAAGAACCCATGGTTATGTGAAAAATATATTTAAAAGAAAACTAAAGAAAAAATCGTCCCTATTGGTTCGAATATTTATATTGAATGTCAATAGATATTTAAAAATTGATTAAATCGATCGAATTATTCCTTACCAAATTAATTTTTAGGTTTCTTTTAATAAAATTGTAAATTTTTAAATAAATATATGTAATTATATCGATAATTAGGGTAGATATTTAATTTTATAAAAAAAAAAAAAATATCAAACTGTACCGAATAAATTTACATTTGAAACTAATAATAAATTTTTCCTTGCGCCTTGGAATTATGAAAACGGTTATAAACTAATAAGTAATTAAAACTCAAAATCCTAATTCTCAAACCTATTATGTTTCACTTATTGAAACTAAATTATTTCCAGAATATCACTAGCAAGACACAAGGTATTCTAGCGATTATAAGTAGCAAACTACGATGTATTGATTATATTTCTTTTCGTATGATTTAGATTATTTTTTTTGAATATTTAATCTTACATAGACTTTATTCTTGAGTCGTCCCAGCTTGTCTAATATATTTTTGCTCGTGTGATTTATATATATTTTTTTGTCTTTATTTTTTTTCCGCTACTGTGGAATAATTGATGGATCTAACTCTAGCCATCTTTTTATTTTTTTTAATTCATTGCTCTTTGAACAATAAAAATGTTTAAAGAGTTTTGTCAAGTCTTATATAAAATACGTTTGTTATTGCATTCTACTTCTACTAGTGACTTTTACATCACTTTTTAAAAAATACCGAAATTAACTTAACCAAGCCGATACCAAAGAGAAATCGACTTGATTGGGACAATTTCGAAATGTCTAATTTTAGTTACACGTAATAGAATAACCAAAAAATTAGTAAGGTATAAATTTTATAAAACAATTAACTGAAGATCATTAACACCCCTAGCCAGAACATAGAAAATATTTAAAGTGTATAGATTCAGAATTTTAGTTCTCTTAATTCATTAGGCTCTATGTAAATATATTAAGATATTAGAAGATTTGGATCTTAGCCGAACTCGCATAAGCAAATTCTAGCTCCGTCCAAGCAATAGAGTTCCTCAAGCATAGCCAAAAAAAAATAAAAATAAAAAATATATAGTAATGATAATTAGTTTGCTATCACAAAATAGAATTTATTGATAGATTTCTACAATACAATTGTCTAATTATACTTTTTCCTATGCTTCCAAAATGGAAGGAATATCTATACCGAGCAATTATTTACTGTGAGATTGGACATACATCTATCTCACCATCTATAAATTCTCTGCTCAGTTTACCTTCACACAAAAGTGAAAAGTGAATATTTCTGCTATCATGGAATTAATCAGAGTATTCTTTTTTTTCTTCTTAATATCGTCATTGTCTGATCGAGTGATGCACTTCGCAGCTTTTCAACTATTTTATATATATATATAGTGTGTGTGTAGTGTGGTACTTTGCACTTTTGTGATCTAAAATTCTTCATTAGACCTTTGGAGTAAACTAAATAATGAATATTTGCACCATCAAATTAGCATGCAATATAACAAATTATAATTAGTGAGGGTCGCAAAGCGAGTACCGAGCACTAAGGGTGTCAATGAATATTTAAAAATCGATTAAACTGACCGAACCGCACCGCACCGCACCATACCGAATCAATTTTCAGGTTTCTCTTAAACAAAATACAGATTTTAATATAAATTTATATCTGTACCGATAATTAGGGTAGGTTTTTTATTTTATGAAAGTAAACCGAAAAAATACCGAACTATACTGAATAAATTTAGATATGAAAAATATATTTATATATTACGTTTAAAAATAAGCATTAAATTCTTCCTTGGGCCGTGGAATTATGAAAACAATTACAAGCCAACAAGTAAAATCAAAATCCTAATTCCCAAGCCTATTATGCTACTTCATTTGAAATTAAATTATTCTCAACATATTCACTAGCATGACACAAGGTATTCTAGTAATTATGAGTAGCAAACTATAATGTATTGAATATGTTTCCTTTCGTATGATTTAGATTTATCTTTTTGAATATTTAATCTTTTACGGACTCTATTCTTGAGTTCTAGCTTGGTTCATATCTTTCCACTCGTGTGATTTATATTTTCTTTGCCTTTGCTTAATTTTTTTTACACTGCTATAGAATAATTGATGGATCTATACTCTAGCTATCTTGTATGTTTTCTTAATTCATCACCCTTTAAATAATAAAAATGTCCAGAGAGTTTTGTGAAGTCCTATAAAAGTACGTAGATTGTTGCATTCTACTTCTACTAGTGATTTTTACATGAACTAAAAAAATAACCAAAAATCAACTGAATTGTACCGATACCGAATAGAAACCGACATGACTCGGATAATTTCGAAAAATCTAATTTTGGTTACACATAGTAAAATAATCGGAAAAATAATATAATACAAATTAAATTTTATAAAATAACTGACCGAATCGAACCATTAACACTTCTTACCGAGCACGGTGGAAAAAAATAACATAAAGCATGATTAATCCTTTCATTATCAAGAGTGTTATTCGGAACTTTTGACTTTAGATTATACCTGTCCACTACGTACCTTGTAGTAACAGCTAATTCAAAAGCAACTCTGATATGACACAGCTTTGCTTAGATTCATAGGATCTACTTATAGATCTACCCCAGGAAAAACAACTATAAATCTGAAAGGCCTTATATTCTAGTACTAATTCTCAATTTGCAATGCTACAATTTAATTTGATAAATCTCCTTCTGTGTGATTTCATAATGAACCTTTTTTTTTTTTTGGTAAATAAATAAATAGATATATTACAAGTTCTTAATTGTTCTCTCAGAAGTGGTTTAGAACAAATTTTTTATAGTATACTTTTGAAGCTAACAAATTCGTATATTTTATTCCCTCGTGATGTTTAAAGAAAATATTACTAGAAGAGAGCCCAACCTTTTTTTTCTTTACTAGTTAAATTATGCATGAATTATTGGAAGAAATAGAGAAGCAGAAATTACAAAAACCTGTCATCTAAATGTGAGTTCTCATAAAATCTTACTTTTTCATTGTTGTGTTAAATCAAATAATTAAAGTTTGTTAAATATTCGGCGGAGAACACACATGCTTAAGTTTATATTTAACAGCTTCTTTTAAACTCACCCCACAATATAAGTGATCATTATAATCAATCTTAATAAGAGATTTAGAATTTGATGTATGAATTTGGAGTCGCCTTTGTTAAAGATATGAAACTTCAGGACAGGAATTCAAATTTAATTTGGCCCTAATACAAATACCGAATATTGGATTTGGACGTAAAAAATAAATTAAAAAAAAAGACAGTTCGATGCACTAATCCCTCGCTACGTGCGGGGTGCGGTGAAGGAACGGATCACAAGGGTCTATTGTTTCCACGATTACCCGACAACAACTTTACTAGTTATTCCAAAAAAAAAGAAAGGAAGGGGGAAACCATTATTATTATTGTCAAGAAGAATGGTACAGATGGGGGGAATACATTGGATTATACCAATAGAAGACAAGATGATGAAACAGTGCAAATGCAAAGAGAGAGTGGCGGGGCCGCCAGTGATGTGAATAGTAAACCCCCTGTCTCCTCCGCCCGGGGCCACCACCTCCTTTATTTTCCTTCCCCTAATTTCCTTGTTTCTTCTTCTATTTCTCTCTCTCTCTCTCTCTTTCTCTGAACTCAAACAACAGTCTCATCACTTCAAACTCTCACGCATTCACTTATATTTCTTCTTCTCCGATCCTTTACGTCCCATCATCTCACCTATATTCTTATTTTGAAACCCACCCCTCGACTTGTTCTTCTCTCGGAAAACCCAAAATCTACAAAAAGAACTGCTCCAAATAATTCGGCTTTGACTTGTCTTCCTTATTTTATTTAGCTTGAGTTAGACGAGCAGAGAAGGATCTTATGTAAACTGTCAAACAAGGATGTAGAGCTTCCCTCTCTTACAATGGATTCTCGCGATTAAGGATTGGATGCAAAATCAACTCCTACTAACATAATATATTGATTGTATTTTATGGATTCTACATCCAGGGTTGGAGCATCCAACCCGAACAATAACGGTGGAGGAGGAGGAGAAGATCACGGTCCATCATCAGAAACTGCCGGTTGTCGGATCACTGAGAGTGAAGGTATTGAATTGTATGATTACCTCATTTAAAAAATCATTAATTAGAAAATATATACTTTTATTTACTTAATAATTACATTTCAACAGGAGGATCTGCGGCTCCTGCAGCACCACCGAGCCGGTACGAGTCACAAAAGCGTCGAGATTGGAACACTTTCTTACAGTACTTGAGGAACCACAAACCACCGTTAACCCTAGCCCGTTGCAGCGGAGCTCACGTGATCGAGTTCCTAAAATACCTTGATCAGTTCGGGAAGACGAAAGTGCACGTGACCGGGTGCCCTTATTTCGGGCACCCGAATCCACCAGCACCATGTGCTTGTCCATTGAAACAGGCTTGGGGTAGCCTTGATGCCCTAATTGGAAGGCTAAGAGCTGCTTATGAAGAAAATGGAGGAAAACCTGAATCAAACCCTTTTGGTGCTAAAGCTGTTAGAATATATCTAAGGGAAGTTAGAGAAAGTCAAGCTAAAGCTAGAGGAATACCTTACGAAAAGAAGAAACGGAAAAGGCCAAGTTCAAGTGCGGTCACGGCTGGCAGCAGCGCTAGCAGCGGCGGTGTTATTGCAGTAGAAGGCGGTGGTAGTGGTGGCGGAGATGGTGGAGGTAATGCTGGTGGCGGCGCTGTTATTGGTCCGCCACCTACTGCTACTAATCCAACAGAATAGTACAGATTATTTTCCAGGATTTCTTTTCATTAATTTTAATTTTTACCTACTATAGTAACTTATTTTTCTCTTCTAGTTCAGTATAGTACGTAATTGTGAATTATGACAGTTGAGCTGCATCTATGACGGTAAGAATTTCTTTATGCATAATATTAATCAATTGAAAGGATGCAAACTTCATTAGGGACCCGCATCAACGGTTGTTTCCATGGCTCAACATTAATCACGTATTTTCTCCTATTTTACACAGAGATGTGTTACGATCGCATAGTACAAAGTTGATAGTCATTGGAATCAAAATTTTGAAATGGAAAACTGTGGAATAGCAGATTATCTGGTCCCCCTTTATTTTCGTATCAAGTCTATATAATCTCACGTGTGTCTTTAAACTGCAGCATATACAAATAAATATACGTCAGACATTTGCAGTTTCAGGTGCCTTTCTTCCTCATCTCCAAAGATTTTGTTCCCTCTCTTTCTCCACTAGATTTAAGTTATACTGATAATTAATTTAATTATCATAGAAATTTATTAGAATTACTGCATAAGCCATTATTATATAAGTTGTTTGGTAACGCAAACATCCTACCTATGATATGATCGACGAGGGGGTTGGGGTGGTCCAGGTTGGAGTCATGATCGAACATGACGCTTGCGTAAAATTAAGTTGCGTCCTTGCTATCGGCTATAACTTTTGGCATCATAGTAAACACTTGATCATAGCATAAGTATATACTTTTTACATCGTTGGTCCATATATAGAACTAAAACTTGATATATTGTGGCTAGGGGTGTACAAACCGAACCGAAAAACCGCACCAAACCGATTAAAAAATCCGACGTGATTTGGTATTGAGTAAAAAAACCCGAACCAACCCGACATATAAATAAATAATTTTTATATATACTTTTAAGATTTTATATAGAATTTTCTTTAAAAAAATATCTAGAAATATTTGGGATTCTCTTGCGGGATATAAATTTTAATAGAATATGAAGTGCTCCATATTTATTGACCTTAAATAATGAGTTGTATGATCACTTTCTTATCAAGTGTTACTGAAATGCGTCTAGTTCTTTGTTCTTTCATATTCATATCATATGTTAAGATCTATTAAATTCTTATATCTTTTTCGAATGTGAAGTGGTTATTAATATTTAGGTATCATATTGATTTTTATGTTTAATTACTAAATTCGGTTAACCTGAATATGTATATCAACGAAAAGTTTTGGCGGACGACTAAAAAAATAACAATTATGTGTTACTAATAGAATTATTTCATAAGAATATTTTAATTGATAATATGTTTGTCAATTTTTTATATTTTTAGTAAATATATATTTAATTATCAAATATTTAACAAAGTAAGATTGAAATAATATGTAAGTAACAAAAAACCCGAAAACCCGACAAAACCGAACCAATCCAAACCGATATAATTGGTTTGGTTTTGATAAAATCCGAACCAACCCGTTCCATGTACACCCCTAATTGTGGCATATAAAGGATTTTGAGCAAGCGGTGTCGGTTTATTGTAACCGTCCTCCTCTTTAGTAGCTTGGTCTGGTACTTTAGGTGGTTTTGAGACTTTGTTACGTACAATAGACTCTTATGGTCCGACCTAGTGCGCCAGACTGTCCTTTTTTATTTCTAGCTCCAAACTAATGTTTCTTTGTACTAGTTTCACGCAGTGTTGGCTTAGTGTGTACATACTTTATAAAAATATTAATAACACATAAAATAAATTTTTTTTCCTATGACGATACTAATTGACACCCTTATTAAGGCCACGGTCGAAATGAATTTAAATTATATGCACAGATTTAAAATTCAACAATTATTTGGATCCCAAGATTAAGATATATATGAGACCACTATAATAACCTCGCCGGGGCAAAAGATAATCAGAAAAGATATAGTAAATAAAAAACAAATGTGTAGAAGGTTTTATTGGATGATATTAACAGAAATCATAAAAGATCATCATTGATATAAGGTCCTCCTTGAATAATTAATTAAGCTGCAATATAATAGCTTTTTTTTTTAAAATAAAAAATAATTAATAGGAGAAGCCACTACCAATTCTTCAGTGCGAAAATGACCCCTAGCCAACTGATTCTTCCATTCCATTCATTATTTAATTGAAGTATTATTGCTGATATCCATTCAATTGGCTTTAAATTATCATATCTTTGTTAGAATATCATCAGACCATCAATCACACAACCAAACAAAACCCGTTCTTATTATATTAGCCTACGACCTACGTATACAATGATTTTCTCATATTATAATTAGAATTATGCCGTATTATTTTATGTGTATAAATCCTGGTGATGTAATCCAATGATCAGAAAAGAGGAAAGTTCAGAAAAAGAGATTGTGAGAAACAGAATCAGACTTTCTTTTTACCATATAGTGGCATGGGCAGGAGTGGTAGTAATGAATCTTGCTCAACTTTTCTCATTATTCGTAATTTACGTAATAGGTTAAAATATTTGAGGGAACATTAAGAAAGAAAAAATTAAATTAGATGCATATATATAATATGAAGTTAGATTTATAAAAACCTTATATAATAAGATGCGTGAAGAGTATTAAAAAGGAAAGATATATAATGTGTAATTTAAGTGAAATAACATTAAATTAAAATGAAAGAAATGGAATAGCTAATTATTTGAGACGAAACTTAGCAAAATTGAAACTACATTAATTACTTTATTAGAATGTAAGTGACACGGGAAGAAGCAAAGTTTGTTAAAGCAAAAAGCAGTTGAGCAAATTATTGTTTTTGGTCCAAATATTTATTGAGCATATATATATATGGTCTCCAAATACATGCATATTTAAGTACAGAGAGCACGGCCTATGAAGTACTACTAAAAATTGACAACACAACAGAAAACAGATGGAGCACATATGAACGTTTAAAATTTGAAATATGTACAAAATTGAAAAATAAAAAAGTTAAAGTTGAGATTAAGAGATCGTTGCTACTAAAACAAGAAAGCATAGTGCTGATATGAAACAATGATGAAGATTATGCAAGTTTTGTCAATTTTGTCTTTTGTTTGTTTACATAATCAGCAAAAGAATAGAGTTTAAGATCCAATTGAACATGTGGCAATTTCAAATTTTGCTGTGTTCGGTTTCGTTTTGGTCTCGACTAATAGTATATTTGGCCTTATTTCTAATATTAGCTTATTTTGAAAATCATTTAAAAAAAATACTTTTAGTAAAAGTAATTTGTGTTTGGCTAATCAATTTTAAAAGCTCTTTTACATAGCAAGTAATGTTTGACCAAGTTTTTAAAAACTACTTCTAAGTGTATTTGCATTTATACCCAGTTTTAGGGTCACAAATGAACCTATACCCATTTTGCAAAAAAAATTGCAAGCCTATCCACTTTACGATCAACTGCAGACTTATTAGGTCTGAAGTTAAAAAAAAAGAAGAAATTAGTCTGAAGTGAAAAAGTTACACTTCAGATGCACTTAAGGTCAAATAGGTCTGAAGAGCAACCAATGGTTTCATGCAATTAAGGTCAACAAGTATGAAGTGAAAATTTGCACTTCAGATGCACCTAAGGCCAAATGTATGAAGTGTGTACACTTAAGTCCAATAAGTCTGAAGTAAAAAATTACACTGCTGATGCACTTAAGGCCAAAAGGTTTGAAGTGCAACAAACGTTTTCATGCACTTAAGACCAAATAGGGATGAAGTACAAATTGCCCAGAAACAGAAATTTGTTCTTCGACTTTTAACAATCCAATATACGATTTAATACCTAAATCTACGCCAAAGAAGAGCAAATTTGAAACATAACCTCCAAATATCGTCAAGAAAAAAAAGAAACTAAACAATAATAAAATATAAAGTGCCACAATAGCTCACTGCCATAAAACATCATAAACTACCTTAAAATATGTTCACAAATACCAAATAAAATTACTATCACCCGAAGAGGAGAAAAAAGCCTGAAGTTATTTTAAAAGTGAGTACAAGTTAAAAAAAACTAAAAAGTGGGTACAAGTTAAATGGAAGCGACCAAATAAAGTGCCTCACAATATTTATTATTTTTCTCAAAAGTGATTATCAAAAAAGTATTTTTGGAGAAAACTACTTTTTCTGTTTCTCAAAAATTATTTGTGCTTCTACCATAAGTAATTTTTTTTCGTCTAAAAGTTTAACTAAACACTTTAATTTTGAAGGGAAAAAACTATTTTTGGCCGGAAAAGAGGATACTTTTGGCCCAAAAAAGCAGGAACTAGAGCTAGAAATACTCACTTTGACGGATAAAATTTTCCTACCAAAAGAACTTTATTTTTGAAGCTCGAACTCAAAACTTTTAATTAAAAATAGGATGGATAGTTACTATTCTATCACATACATCAAACTACTTTTTATCCTTTCTAAAGATCAGAGAAAATCAGTTTAAAGCCTTTCGATCTCTTAATGTAATGAAATTTCATTATAAACCTTTCGTTAACAAAATAAAAGAGTATTGATAAGAGGGAGTGTCGCGTGACCACAATCTTCAAAAGCAAAGCTGATCTAATTGATTACATAATATGGATTATCCTTAATTAATTATTGCATATGACACCTAATTCTAGAAGAAAGTAACGTAACTTAGTATACTACTACTAGACTGCGGAAAATATCTAGCCGCACCCAATTATTGCACCAAATCATATTAATTGAAGATTTCTCATGATTTAATGAATTCAAACAAGATGTACCCTAGAAAGAAAGAGGGCAAATGGAGGTAAATAATAGAGTACAGTGAGGTGTCGTTTATTAGGGAAAATAATACATATTAGTTATTATTGTGCATAACAAAAATCATGGAATTACGAATATTATACTTTTTAATACATATATAAGCATGCATAAAGACAGACATGTTTTTTCAAAACATTTATAACATGTTTGGCCAAACTGGAAAAATCAACTTATTTTGAAAAGTATCTTTTTCCAAAAGTACCTTTGCAGTTTGTGTTTGGCTAATTAATTTAAAAAGTATTTCTAAGCAGCAATTAGTGTTTGGTGAATCTTTTAAAAAAGTGTTTCAAAATATATTTTTTTTCTCCTAAAAGATTCGCCAAACACTTCAAATTTAAGAAAAAATACTTTTTTTGGACAAGGAAAAACTTAATCAAACATACCATTAATATACCAAACCAAACGATTGATAAAAAATAATTTCATCATAACTAACTCAGTATTACTAATCTCAACAAAGAGATAAAAGTTGAAGAGAGTATAAATGGGGAGATAAAAGAGCACTGAGGCGAAATAGAAAAATTTGACCAAGCGTATCAAGAGTCGCCGACAAAATATGTGCAGCGTATTTAATTCACAAGGGGATGACTCTCCATCCATAGTAAACACGGATACAAATAAATTTTGTACCATCTATTTGAGCATCTTTTCCCTTCTTCTCCTTTCCGATAATATCTATGACCAACATATCATTTTTTTTCATTGATTTCTATCTATGGTTATTTTGGGTAAATTTCACAAATAATATATAATTTTAATTTTTCACTATCTAACTCAGAAAGTCACTCTTGCCCGAAAGATGCAATAATTTTTACTTCATATATATATATATTTTATTTTTAACTAATAAATATTAAACCAACTAAAAGAGGACCAACTCGGTCCCAGAGGCGGCCTGACGAGTTTTGTGTCCTAAAGTCAAACTTTTTAAGGGGCCTTAACTTTTTTAAAAAAATTATTTATTTATTTGAAGACTATTTTTTAGCGTTTCTTAGATACAAAGTTATTAATAATTTTCTTATAAAATATAACCCATAATAAGTCTTTCTTAATTGAAAATATAGCTAATCCATTTAACCTTCTTTCAGACATTGTTGATCTTAGGTAAAATTTTATCAATTTTAATTTTGAAACCTACTTTCTGCTGAAGCGACGGTAACATGAGTTATTAGCATTATTCCATAAGCAACATAGGCATTGGAAAAAGAATCAAATCTTTTTATTTGACTGAGTACATCAATTAAACTGTTATCTTCTAATTGTACTATTTTTCTTAATACTTTTAATTCCAAAATAAATCTAAAATATCAATATCGAATTGATTATTACACTTTAAGGAACATTCAAAATTAAGGCAATATTTTTTTAAATTTTCATCATCTAGTGATCATAATTTTTACCGCTAAATAGAAAACTAAAAATATCTTTATATGCTTCGAATTGTTCAAATCTATTTTGATGTGAAAAAAATAGTCTTGTCTACTATCTATAAAGTAATCAACTCCAAAGGACTATTCGAATGATTTTAAGATTTTATTATCAGCATTCTCGTCAAATTGTTACTTCCTATATATCACACGTTTCTTACGAAATTCTGGTATCGATATTCATTTCAAGTGTAATTTTCTTGATAGAAATCATAGCAGTTGCAAATCCTTCTTCTCTGTACTTGTTAACGAAAGAAATAAAAAATTTTCACTTCACAAAAGCTTTTTTTAAACTTATACATAGCCTATTAAGGGTAACAAAAAATGGGAGCCCATCAAATGTGTGGCCTAAAGCAATTGCTTTACTTGCTTTACGAAAGGGCCGACCTTGCTCGGCCCAAAACACATATGCATAATCAATCAATCAAACAACTACAAGAGTTAATAAACTGAGAAGTATTTATCATAAGTTACTTTCGATGCACAAATAATGAAAGAATTACAAGAAAATACACGTGACATTACACCATAACAAAAAATGGCCCATATTTTTAAGTTTTACCCAACTTAGGCCATATTGTACATATTTTGAAAGCACTTGCAAATTCAAAACATGTGTTCTTACAACTATTTCTTCTAAAAGCTATGGAGTTAACATTGTGTTCTCACAACCATTACTTTTACTATTTCTTTTCTCACATCTTCTACATATGCTTCAAGGGACCGTGTATTTTCTGCTTCTCCCCCTATGTCACCTGGTTGCAATGTAAGAAAATTGAAGAGTAGAAATCCACCATTGAAGGCCATTCAAAGTTTTGCTTTCGAAAATAAGATTTTTTGAGATTGTTAGTTGTTTGGATTAGGTGGTGTTCTAATTGATTGAAAAAATCAAAAGGAGTTCAAAATTTAAATTTGAAGTGATTTGGAGTAGATTTGAGCTAAATTTTAGAAAAGACGCAAGGAAGAAGACGAAGTCAGTTTTCTGTATAATTATGTATAATATTGTATAATAATGTATATGAGTGTATAAATACACCTTATACACTTTTATACACCTTTATACAAACGTCTATTGTCACGACCCTAATTTTTACCGTCGGGACCGTGATAGCATCTAACGCTGTACTTGCTAGGCAAACCAACATTAGAGATTTACAACATAAAAATATTTAAAACTTAGATCCACTACATTTCAACACATGTAACGTTAATAAAGAAACGAAATTTACATAATAACACTGCACATATGATATCTACATGTCTAACCACCCCTGATCTGGAGTCACAACTCACAGACTACTAAGAAATTTGCCACAAGTATTTGGCTGTAAGAAAAATTTATAACTGTTTGTGAACTAAAGGAAACAGTAAATAAGCATATAGGAGGGGACTCCAGGAATCTGCAGACATCGGCAGATCTACCTTGGGTCTCCTGCGTAGAAGTCAGCTGTGATCTCAGAATCAGCTCGGACCAATACTTGAATCTGCACAGAAAGTGCAGATTGCAGTACCAGTACAACCGACTCCATGTACTAGTAAGTATCGAGCCTAACTTCGGCGAAGTAGTGACGAGGCTAGGACAAGATACACACATATAACCTGAACTGTATAACCATGCTAAATGCAACAACAATAATAAAGCGATAAAGCAAAAATAATGGGAAGGGGACATACGGTGGGAAAATTACAATATAAGGAGTGAGAATAATGAAAATACAAAATTGGACAATCATCCTTAAATGAATTAGGCAATTAAAACATCAAAGGAAAACTGCACGGCATCACCCTTCGTGCTTTTACTCTCAACCTCACCAAATAAATAAATAGAACGGCACGGCATCACCCTTCGTGTATTAAACCTCTCATAATATACACAGCATCACCCTCCGTGCTTTATCACTCACAAATCATGACACGACATCACCCTTCGTGCATTAACACTCATATAACATGGCACAACATCACCCTTCGTGCTTTACACTCTTCCTCACGATATAAATAATGCATGCATGGCATCACCCTTCATGCTTTACACTCCTCCTCACAAGTCACAGAATCAATAAAAATGGGTAAATAGAAGTTTCACAAAGAAGCCAGTACTTTATCAATATTCAGAAGTTATCAACTCTCAGTGAATCCAGATATGAGTCACCAACATCTTTAATAACAACACTAAGCATGGATAGTAGGATTAAAGACTGCAAGATTCACAAAGGATGGATTCTCACTCGCATGCTATGACTCAACAACAACGCATAGGTACTCGTCACCTCACCTATACATCGTATTCAACAACCAAACACGTATCAAAATAAACATATAATACCTATTCCCTCAAGCCAAAGTTATACACGACACTTACCTCGATTCACAAGCCACTCATTGCTTGAGTACCGCTTTTCCCTTAGAATTCACCTCTAACCCACTCGTGTCTAGTCAATAGCTTAATACCATCAATTATTTCTAAAGGAATCGACTTTAATGAATAATTACAATTTTCCCGAATTTTCCCAAAAAAATAAAAAACTGACCCCGGGCCCGCCTGGTCCAAACTCGAGGTTCAGACTAAAATCCATTTACCCATTCACCCCTGAGCCCGAATATGTAATTAGTTACGAAATCCGACCCCAACTCGAGGTCTAAATTCTCAAATTTATAAAATGTCCAATTCCCCCCAAATCCCTAATTTCTACCCTTAAACAACAATATTAAAGACTAGGAATTCGATAAATGATGATGAAAATTGAAGAAAATTAAAAAGTGCAAACCTATGATTGGGTGTCGAAATCCCTCTTAAAAATCGCCCTAGGTCGAGTTTTATGGTTGAAAAATAAAATTTGGGACTAAGTCCCGATTTTGGATTATGTTTAAAGCACTGGATAGGCCTTCATCCCGTTCGCGAGAAGCATTTCGCAATCGCGAAGCTGTGGCCCTATTGGCCTACGTGTTCGCGAGGTAACCCACGCGTTCACGAAGGCATTCTCCCCTCAAACCTCCGCGTTCGCGAGCCAAGTGACGCATTCGCATAGAAGGTTACTGACCCCCGCCCTCAGGACCCGTAAACCATCACGTTCGCGAAGGGTACCACCCCCAATGCTTCGCGTTCACGACCAGTCCTTCGCATTCGCGAAGAAGAAAGTTCCTCCTAGCCTAGCTTACACTTCGCGATCGCGAAGCACAAATTACCTATGCACCAGAAACAACAGAACAACAGAAATTCTAAGTTCAAAAAATCCCGTAGCCTATCCGAAACTCACCCGAGCCCTCAGGGCTCCAAATCAAACATGCACACAAGTCTAAAAATATCATACGGACTTGCTCGTGTGATCAAATCGCTAAAATAACACCTAAAACTACGGATTTAACATCAAAATCAATGAAATTCTCAAGAACACTTAAAGTTTTTCTCAACCGAAGGTCCGAATCACGTCATTTATACCATCAAAATCAAGCATTAAGCACATACTTTAAAACTATATATTTTTCTGAAATTCAATTTTTGTCAAAAATTTATTTCTCGGGCTATGGATCTCGAAATTCGATTTCGGGCATACGCCCGGATCCCATATTTTTTATGGACCCACCGGGACCGTCGGAACACGGGTCCTGGTTCGTTTACACAAAACGTGACCAAAGTCAACTAAAAATCACTTTTGAATTCCAAAAATTATTATTTCTCCTATTTTCCACATAAAGGCTTTCCGGAATTGCGTCCGGAATACACACGCAAATTGAGGAGGATAAATATAAGATCTTTAAGGCTAATGAGCGTGGAATAAAGTTCTAAAACAGAAGATGACCCCCCTGGGTGATCACAATCTCCACCTCTAAAACAAACGTTCGTCCTTGAACGAACATAGAAAAGTACCTGAACTGGCGAATAGGTGGGGATATCTACTCCGCTTGTCTGACTCGGACTCCCAAGTAGCTGCCTCAATAGGCTGACCTCCCCACTACACTCGACATGAAGGATAACTCTTTGACCTCAACTGACGAACCTGCCGGTCTAGAATGGCTACCGGCTCCTCCTCATAAGTCAGATCCTTGTCCAACTGGACAGAGTTGAAATCCAATACGTGGGACGGATCACCATGATACTTCCGGAGCATGGACACATGGAATACTGGATGAACTGATGATAACCCTAGAGGAAACACAAGTCTATAAGCCACCTCTCCCACTCTATCTAGAATCTCAAAAGGCCCAATATACCTAGGGATCAGCTTGCCCTTCTTTCCAAATCTCATGACATCCTTCATGGGCGATACCCGAAGCAATACTCTCTCCCTGACCATGAATACCACATCACGAACTCTACGGTCGGCATAACTCTTTTGCCTGGACTGAGCTATGCGAAGTCGATCTTGTATAATCTTGACCTTGTCCAAGGCCTCATGCACTAGATCTGTACCCAATAACCGAGCCTCTCCCGGCTCAAACCATCCAACTAGCGACCTGCACCGTCTACCATATAGCACCTCATAGGGAGCCATCTGAATGCTCGACTGGTAGCTGTTATTGTAGGCAAACTCTGAAAGGGGCAAGAAATGATCTCACGATCCTCCGAAATCTATGACACAAGCGCAGAGCATATCCTCCAAGATCTGAATAGTATGCTCAGACTGCCCGTCCGTCTGAGGATGAAACGCTATGCTCAGCTCCACCCGTGTACCCAACTCACATTGTACTGCCCTCAAGAAGTGCGAGGTAAACTGCGTACCTCAATCAGAAATGATAGACACGGGCACACCATGAAGATGGACGATCTCCCAGATATAAATATGTTGAATCAAGTCACTGCATGGTTTTGAAGATTGACAAATGCCAACTCAGTTGAACTAGGTCCATCAGGGCAAACATAGTCAAACAGACCCATTGGCACGAGAAGCGTCCATGCACAGGAGATAAACATTATCTGTAAACTAAGAGGTTATCTAGAACTAAGAGGTTATCTCCTAAGCGAAAAGGTTGCAAATTGATAAGAAGATGGAGTTTGATTTCAGGTAGGACAGAATCGAGATCAAGGAAGTTGAGATAAACTCAAACTCTTCCACTATGGAAGAGTTGTATTAGAACTGAACAACAATGTCTCAACTACTGACTCTATAAAATGTTGAAGCATTCCTGCCGAAAAAATAACGCACAAACACACAAGAACTGAAAGCAAAATTACCAAAGCAATTTGGCAAGCAGAATCCTTGTGCGACACAAAAGCTACTTGAACCAGCTAGAAGAACCAGTTCCATCTGTTGTCTTCTGAGTCTAGTTGTTTGTAGTAGGTGATTACATATTGTATCTTTCAGCTTTATCTAGAAGCAATTGTAATAGGTACACACTGTTCAAGTTAGAGTTAACTTGAAGTTTGTCGCAAATAGCTAGAGGCTAGTTTGCCACAAAGGGATTAGAGTTAGTCCTTAGGTTTACAAAAGAGTTTATTTTGTAAATGTTGTTTGGCTCGTTGATATAGTGAAGAGTTTGGGAAAATCCTACTGGGAAGTAGGTCGTGGTTTTTTCACCTTGAGCCAGGTGTTTTTCCACGTAAAAATTGTTGTGTTCTTTAGATTTTACAATTACTTTTCCGCAAAATGTAAAAGTTGGAAAACCAAGAAGAATCAGGTTCTTCTATAATGACAACACTCGAAAATTGGACACCACACAAATCACCCCCCCTTCTTGTGTGGTATTGACGTATAAAACATCAATTGGTATCAGAGCGGGTTATCCTTGAAAAGGCTAACACCTTGGAAAAGATCAAAATGAGTGCACCACCTGGAAACTGGGAGGGTCAATCAACTGCAAGGCCACCACTCTTTAATGGCCAGTATTACTCCTGGTGGAAGAACAGGATGAAGGATCACTTGATTGGAGAAGATTATGAACTTTGGGACATAGTCACTGATGGTCCTCTAGCCACCATGAAAAAGACTGTTGAAGGAGAAGATGTACCAAAAATTAGAGCTGCCTGCCCTGCTGAGGATCTGAAGAAATGGGAGAAAAATGCTAAGGCCAAAAAGTGGCTAGTTTGTGGACTAGGTCCAGACGAGTATAGTAGGATTCAAAGCTGCACCACTGCCAAAGAAATCTGGGATACCTTACAAGTAGCTCACGAAGGAACACCTCAAGTGAAAAGATCAAGAGGTACTCTANAAAGAAGGAAAGACAATTCAAGAAATGTACACAAGGTTCACAACTCTGACCAATGAACTTAAGTCTCTTGGTAGAGTCATTATTGAAGAGGACAGGGTAGAGAAGATCCTGCCAAGGGTCTAACCAGTTTCCTGGTAAAGTAAAATCACTGCTATCTAGGAATCCAAAAATATGGCAACCCTTAGATTGGACGAGCTAATTGGAAAACTCACATCCTATGAACTTAGAAGGCAGACAATGAAAATGGATGCTCCAAAGAAGGAAAGGAGTCTAACATTGAGAATTACTGAGGGAGTAGATCTAGATGAAGACGAGATGGCCATGATTACCGAAGAATCCAGAAAATTTCTCATAAGGAAGAAGGGCATCTCTAGAGGTGGAAACTACAACAAAGCAAAAGCTCCAGAAAGGTCAACCAATGAGGGATGCTACAAGTGTGGAAAGACTGATCACCATATCAAGAATTGTTCTCAGTGGGAAGTGGAAGGGAAAAAGGAGAGGTTTGAAAGAAAGAACAGGAAGAAGGAACTGGTCCAACCCAAGAAAACCACAACAAAAACTATGGTTGCTGCTTGGGGGGAAAGTTCAGATAAAAAATCAGAAGACGGTGAGAATGAAGAACAGGCGCTCATGGAAATTGGCGAATCTGATGAGGAATCATATAAAGAACCAGAGGTAAGTATATCCCATCTCAAAAACAAAATAAAGCTCCTATATAAAGAAAAACTCTGTGAGTTGCTACTTGATTTCATGGATGATTCCGAAGAAATTACCAAAGAGAAAGATCAACTCTCTAAAGAGTGTGCAATTCTAAAAGCAAAATGCATGAACCTGGAAATCAGAGTAAGTGAATCTGAAAAGAAAAGCACTGTCTTGATAAACCGGGTTCATCCACTCGAAACTAAGATTCTAGAGCTAAAATCTGAAAATTTAAAATTAAAGCTAGGAACTAGTAAAATGATTTTTGATCATTCTTATATCATGTTAGAAGAAAATGTGGGAAAACTAAAAGATAAGATGTATACTAAGGATGAACAGATAAGGACTCTTAAAGAAGAACTTGGTAAAGTCAAACATGAATTAGATCGAACTTGTAAATGGAATAAATTCTCTGACGCATTGACATGGATTCAAGAAAATCAAAGTAGCAATCGGAGAGGAATTGGCTTTGGGAGTAAATTGCCCAAGTGGGATCCCAAAAGCAAGTATCTCACTCTCCCTGAGAATAAAATTTGCACCCACTGTGGTAAGACTGGTCATTACAAAATTGAGTGTACTGCAAAAGAGCAGGCCAGTCGAAGAAATGAGAGCTTTGTTAAAAGAAAAAATTGGTTACCAAATTGGGCCAGAAAAAGCTTAATTCATCCTTTCTCTCATAGAAAAGGACCCAAACTAGTTTGGGTTCTTAAGACTAACCCCTGATTAATTTTTGTAGGTTCGAGTGAGAGGAAGCAGCAAAATCTGGTACTTGGATAGTGGTTGCTCAAAACATATGACAGGGAACAAGGAACAATTCCTTTCACTTGAAAACCTCAAAGGAGGAAATGTCTCCTTTGGAAATGGAAAGAAAGGTGAAATTATCGGGGTTGGTAAGGTAGGTAAGGATGACACACGTTCCATTGAACATGTGTACTTGATAGATGGCTTGAAATATAGCCTGATCAGTGTGTCACAATTGTGTGACAGAGGTAACCTAGTTGCTTTCACTTCCACAAAATGTTTTGTGATTAACCTGCTTACTGACAAGATTGTTTTGCAGGGAAAAAGAATGAATAACATCTATGTCATAGACTTGTCCACACTATCAGAAAATGAACTCACTTGCTTAAGTGTGTTGGATAGTGATTCCCTCCTTTGGCACAAAAGACTTGGTCACTCAAGTCTAAATCAGCTCAACAAATTAGTCTATAAGGACTTAGTGGTAGGGCTTCCTAACATTAAGTTCAAGGAAGACAAAGTTTGTGACGCATGTGCAAGGGGGAAGCAAGTAAGATCCTCTTTCAAAAGCAAGAAAATGGTCAGTACCTCTAGGACGTTGGAACTGGTTCAGATGGACTTATGTGGTCCTATGAGAACTCTGAGCAGATGTGGTAAGAAATATGTAATGGTGCTAGTTGATGACTACTCAAGGTTCACTTGGACCTTATTTCTGACATCTAAAGATGAAGCATTTGATATGTTCACTTCATTTGTTAGAAAAACTCAAAAACAGTTAGGAAATCAACTAGCATCAATAAGATCTGATCATGGTACTGAATTTGAGAATGCAAAGTTTGCTGAATTCTGTGATGAACATGGTATAAATCACAACTTTTCTGCCCCTAGAACCCCATAGTAAAATGGGGTTGTTGAAAGAAAGAACATAACTCTTGAAGATATGTCTAGAACCATGCTTCTTTCTAGCAAACTACCCCATAGCTTCTGGGCAGAAGCAATAAACACTGCATGCTACATAATAAATAGATGCATGACCAGGCCACTGGTAGAGAAAACTCCTTATGAATTACTTAAAGGGAGAAAGCCCAACATGTCCCACCTTAGGGCTTTTGGATGCAAGTTCTTTATGGACAACAATGGCAAGGATTCCCTAGGCAAATTTGATCCCAGAAGTGATGAGGGAGTATTCTTGGGATATTCATCACATAGCAAAGCTTATAAAGTATATAACAAAAGAACTATGTGTGTAGAGGAGAGTGTGCATGTTGTTTTTGATGAAACTAACACTCTTTCTGAGAGACAGGAACCAAAAGATGAGGAGCTTGGATTGGTCAGAATCAGTGAACAAATTGAAGAAATCATGGGAGATAGACCAGATGATGGACCAGGTCCAACTACCCCAAGCAACATGATAGGGGGAACTCAACAACAAATTACTCTGGACCTTGGCCCTGATCCTGCTCCACAACAATTGGTGCTCAAACCACACAAATATCAAAACTCTCATCCTCTTGAGAACATCATAACATATTTGACATCCGGAATCAAAACAAGATCATCCTTGAAAAATCTGTGTGCGTTTGATGCCTTTCTATCCTTAATCGAACCAAAGAACATTGCTGAAGCTTTACAGGATGCTGACTGGGTAAATGCCATGCAAGAAGAGATGAATCAATTTGAAAGAAGTCAAGTATGACACTTAGTACCCAGACCACTAGACAGATCAGTGATTGCCACAAAGTGAGTCTTCAGGAACAAACTCGATGAGGATGGAACGGTTACAAGAAACAAGGCCATACTGGTTGTCCAAGTATATAGTCAAGAAGAGGGAATTGACTATGATGAGGCCTTTGCACCTGTGACAAGACTGGAGGCAATCAGACTTCTTATAGCATTTTCAGCATACATGGAATTCACTCTCCATCAGATGGATGTAAAGAGTGCTTTCCTTAATGGATATCTAAAGGAAGAAGTATTTGTCAAACAACCTCCAGGTTTTGAAAGCAAGGAGACACCTGACCATGTATACAAACTTGACAAGGATTTGTATGGACTCAAACAAGCACCAAGAGCATGGTATGAGCGGCTATCAAAATTCCTCCTAGAACATGGATACAAACGGGGTAAAATTGACAGTACCTTGTTCTTAAAGGAAAAAGGTAAGGATCTCCTGGTTGTGCAAATATATGTGGATGATATCATATTTGGGGCAACCTCTGACAAATTGAGTAAGGAATTTGCTAAACTTATGGGGAGTGAGTTTGAGATGAGTATGATGGGTGAGCTAAAATTCTTTTTAGGCTTGCAAATCAAGCAAAACTAAAATGAAACAATGATCCATCAACAGAAATATGTGAAAGAATTACTCAAAAGATTTAAAATGGAAGACTCAAAAGAAATTGACACCCCCATAGCCACAACTACAAAATTAGATGTGGATGCACCTGGTTCATCCGTTGATCAAAGGCTATACAGAGGGTTGATTGAGTCTGTATTATATCTCACTGCCAGCAGACTTGATATTGTGTTCAGTGTAGGATTGTGTGCTAGGTTTCTGGAAAATCCAAAGGAGTCCCATCTAACTGTAGTGAAGAGAATTCTGAGATATCTGAAGGGCACTACTGATTTATGTCTTTGGTATCCTAAAGGTAGTAATTTCGACCTTGTAGGATATGCTGAGCAGATTATGCAGGTTTCCTGGTTGACAGGAAAAGTACCTCAGGCATGACTCACTTTTTGGGCTCTTGCCTTGTGTCTTGGGCCACCAAGAAACAAAACTCAGTAGCCTTGTCTACTACTGAGGTTGAATATGTGGCTGCAGCCTCATGCTGTGCTCAGTTGCTATGGATCAAGAAACAACTCATGGATTTTGGTATAGAGGTTGGATGCATTCCTATTTTATGTGACAGCACTAGTGCAATTAGCATGACGAAGAACCCGATTCATCATAAGAGAACCAAGCACATAGATGTCAGACATCATTTCCTAAGAGATAACTATGAAAAAGGAATGATCTCACTTGAACTCTGTGCTACTGACAAACAAATTGCTGATATCTTCACTAAGGCACTAAGTAGGGAGCATTTTGAGAGAAACATGCTAGAATTAGGGATGATTAAGATCACCTAATTGAAAAATAAAATAATTTTTATTTGGCTAGAAACACTAAAATAGGTAACTAACCAGACTAATCATTGCTCAGTATCATGAATTTACTGCCATACTCTTTTGCCATGTATTAATATGATTCCCTGGCTACTAATGCTGTTTTTCTATATTTGTAAATTGAGGCAAATTAAAGACTATAACACGATGAACTTGATTCATTGCTGCTGGTTCATCTGATTGGCAAGGTACATGCTCATCACCACACACTTATTGAAATAATTATAGTCACACATGAGCAGGACTCTATCTATTTGGTTCATTTCAAATTCTCAGTACTTATCCCAAAATGAACCAGTTTCAAAGAGACCCATCGAACCTTAATTAGCCTAAATTTAGGGAGTTACAATTGTCTAATCACTGTCAATCATGCAGCGATTAGACTCCCACTTGACTAAGAATTATGACCGTTGCATAATTAATAACCACATCTTTAAAAGGCCATCATTACCTCCCCTCTTCAAAAGCATAACCGGCGAACCAAGTTCATTATTCCTCTCATACCTAAGGGATCATCATTCTTCTCTCCCCAAATCTTCATAACAATGTCTTATACACCACCCCCTGTTTCATCTTCATCAACCACCCCTGATTACGAGGTCGGTCTTGACGATACTGTTTCAAATTCTCCATCGATACACATGTCACATTCTCCAACTAGGTCTTCAACCCCCCAAAATACTCCAGTTCCTGAATCTATCCCTAAACCCACTCCTTCACCCAAATCAGTCCCAACCGTTACACCTAGCCTCAATCCAGCCCCCAGAAAACATAGAGTAAAGATGTTGGCCAGGAAAGCAGTTGCCTCTGGTTCTCATGCCAGAAAATTGAATGAGATACTTCAAGCCAGCAAGGTCCAAGAGTCTAAATCTTCAAGCGAGTCTTTCAAATCTGCAAATGAGGATGAATCACCGGGTTCATCTGACACTAACAAGGGAAATCTTGAAGTTGGGTCTGCAACTGAAATGACTGAAAGCAGGTTTATCTTGATTGGGCCGATAGTGGATGTAGAGGTGCCGGATAGGCGAAGAAAAATTGGGATAAACATAAACATTGAGAGAGAGGGAGAAGGCAGTTCATAAAGGGGATCTGGGAAGGAAGGTGCCACTCTGGCTATTGGTGGCCCCGCTCCTGTGATTGTTGAGGAAGGAATCAAAGTTTTAGGGGGAAGCAATTCTGGGGAAGCAACAACAGGTCTGGAAAGTCTACAACAAACAGTAGATGAACCTGGTTCATCTATTGAGGAAACATTGGCTGATCTGATGAAAAAGTTGGGTGAGTCCTACAAACCGAAAAAGAAGAGAACTCCAAAATCCAAGAAAGATAATACACCAGTATCAACCAAGAAGAGGAAAGCTTCATCATCTGTTGATGCTCCTGCCCCAAAGAATCGTGTTACTAGAAGAACAGTCAGGCAAGGAGAAGAAGAATCGGAAAAAGCTCTGAGAAAGAGCAAGAAGAAGAAGTCTGCCAAGGGAAAGGCAAAAGTTGGAGAGCCTGTTGAGGCAGTTCATGTTGATGAAGATGAGATGGACTTGGTCCATCAGAAGGAGCAACCAACACCAGTTGAGGTTGATAAACCAAAACCTAAGAAAGCTAAGGCTTCTCCCAATAAGTCAGCATCTGTGTCTGCCACACCCTCAACAGTTGCAAAGAGGACCAGGTCTGCATCAAAGAAAGTAAAGATTGTTGATGATGAGGAATGGAGTGGAGAAGAAGAGGAAGTGTCTAGTGAGGAGACTGACAAACTCACAATGTTTGGTAAGCGTACTATCTTGAAGGGGAAGCTGTTTAGAGACCTTGAGGAGTTAGGGGTGATTTTCTTGTTGGATACCTTGGATGTGCAAGGGTGGAAGGACATAGTTCTTCACCTTTAGGGAAGACTGGCTAGGAATGAGTTGGTTGAATTTATGGCCAACGCAGTTGTCAAAGATGGTAGAGTATCCTCCAAGGTTCAAGGGGTTGAGATTTCGTTTGATCCAAAGGAGTTGGGGAAGATACTACATATCCCTTCTGAGGGTTATGATGATTACACAAGACAAAGGTGGCCTAATCTGGATGATTTTCTCTCAGCTCTTCAAATCACAAGGTCCTTCTGTGAGAATGAGAAAAAATTGGAGCCCAGATCAGTGTTTAAGAGTGAGATGAGGCCTCAACACAAACTGTTCTTCGAGTTGTGATAAAATTTTTACTGCCTAGGCAAAAGCAAAGCCACATTGCCAGCTACATGGATCTCACGCTTATGGAGTGTTTGTACAGGGGTAAACAAATTAATTGGTTTGCCTTCATCATCCAGCTCTTGGACAGGGTTGTGAATGGAACCAAGGCACATGCTATACCTTATGGGTTTATCCTGACTGCTGTGCTTTCTCACTTCAAGGTTACAGTGAAGAATGCTGAAATGGCTACTGCTAAGGACTACTTTGGGAAGAATGCTGACCTATGACTACACTGTTAATATTCCTAAGGATGAACCTGGTTCATCTAGGAAAAAACCTGTAAATAGCAAGGTCAGGATGCTTGTGCAGGACGGTGAGATCAAGGATGCGGAGATCCTTAATTTGAAATCTCGCCTTATTGAGGTTGAAGCTGAGCGGGATGCTCTCAAAGATGAATTAGCCAAAGAAAAGGAGAAGAATGAGTGTGTTCTTAATCAAATGCTCTCTCTTCTTCAAGCCAAGACCACAACCTCCTCTATCCCTTCCCAGCCTTAGGAGTCCAGTGCCTCCAAAAACCCCTCCTGTGACCCAGTTTGGGATTGTTCTATTTTTTGTTTTCTATTTTGCTCATGGTTGCGACTGTTCTTAATTCTTTTTGTGTATGGTGCCTGATCTGCTGTCTAATCAATGAGTTTTGCTGTTTGGTTATTGATTTTGTCTCAGTTTCTTAAACATTTGATTGGTTTCCATTGATGATTAATTCATGATTTGTATTTGCAGCTGCCTCAATGGCCATGAGTAATTGTTAATACTTCTGGTAAGTTTATCATTTTGCAACTTTTCGATGATGCCAAAAGGGGGAAGATATGTGCTTTTTCAAAATTTCAAAGTGATATTTATAACCTAATGAACCTGGTCTCTCTATGATGAATGCTTAAATCTATAAAAAGTGTCTATGTTGGATTGAAGTATGTACAGGGTTAAGCACAGAGTTTGTCATCATCAAAAAGGGGGAATTTGTTGAATCAAGTCACTGCATAGTTTTGAAGATTGACAAATGCCAACTCAGTTGAACCAGGTCCATCAGGGCAAACATAGTCAAACAGACCCATTGGCACGAGAAGCGTCCATGCACAGGAGATAAACATTATNCAGGTCCATCAGGGCAAACATAGTCAAACAGACCCATTGGTACGAGAAGCGTCCATGCACAGGAGATAAATATTAATAGTGAACTAAGAGGTTATCTCCTAAGCGAAAAGGTTGCAAATTGATAAGAAGATGGAGTTTGATTTCAAGTAGGACAGAATCGAGATCAAGGCAGTTGAGATAAACTCAAGGAAGAGTTTTATTAGAACTGAACAACAATGTCTCAAATACTGATTCTATAAAATGTTGAAGCATTCCTACTGGAAAAATAACGCACAAACACAGAAGTGAAACAAGAACTGAAAGCAAAATTACCAAAGCAATTTGGCAAGCAGAATCCTTGTGCGACACAAAAGCTACTTGAACCAGCTAGAAGAACCAGTTCCATCTGTTGTCTTTTGAGTCTAGTTGTTTGTAGTAGGTGATTACATATTGTATCTTTCAGCTTTATCTAGAAGCAATTGTAATAGGTACACACTGTTCAAGTTAGAGTTAACATGAAGTTTGTCGATAATAGCTAGAGGCTAGTTTTCCACAAAAGGATTAGAGTTAGTCCTTAGGTTTACAAAAGAGTTTATTTTGTAAATGCTGTTTGGCTCGTTGATATAGTGAAGAGTTTGGGAAAATCCTACTGGGAAGTAGGTCGTGGTTTTTTCACCTTGAGCCAGGTGCTTTTCCACGTAAAAATTGCCGTGTTCTTTAGATTTTACAATTACTTTTCCGTAAACTTTAGAAGTTGGAACACCAAGAAGAACCAATTTCTTCTATAACGACAGTACTCGAAAATTGGAAACCACACAAATCCCCCACCTCTTGTGTGGTATTGACGTATAAAACATCAAAATCTCTACAACCGCTCCGAGGAATAGGTAACTACCACAGGAATGAAGTGCGTTGACTTAGTCAACCTATCCACAATAACCCACACGGTGTCGAACTTCCTCTGAGTCCGTGGGAGCCCAAAGACAAAGTCCATAGTGATATGCTCCCACTTTCACTTAGGAATCTCTATCTGTTGAAGCAAACCACCGGGCCTCTGGTGCTCATACTTCACATGCTGACAATTCAGGCACTAAGATACATAAGAAACTATATCTTTTTTCATCATCTGCCACCAATAATGCTGCCGAAGGTCCTGGTACATCTTGACAGTGCCCGGGTGAATAGAATAACGAGAACTGTAAGCCTCCTCGAGGATCAACTCACAAAGCCCATCAACATTAGGAACACATACATGACCCTGCATCCTCAAAAAGCCCTCATCTCCAACGGTAACCTGCTTGGCACCACCGTGCCAAACTGTGTCCCTAAGGACCATCAAGTGAGGGTCATCATACTGCCGATCTCTAATATGTTCGAACAAAGAAGATCGAGCGACTGTACAAGCTAGAACACAGCTGGACTCTGAAATATCCAACCTCACAAACTGATTGGCCAAAATCTGAATATTTGAAGCTAGCGGCATCACACCGACTGGAATGAACGCAAGGCTGCCCATACTTATTCCCTTCCTACTCAATGCGTCGGCTACCACATTGGCCTTCCCCAGGTGATACAATATGGTGATATCATAGTCTTTCAATAGATCCAACCATCTCCTCTACCTCAAATTAGGATCCTTTTGCTTGAAAAAATACTGAAGGATGCGATGATCCATAAAAACCTCACACGACACGCCATAAAGATAGTGCCCCTAAATCTTTAGCGTGTGAACAATGGCTGCCAACTATATGTCATGAATAAGGTAATTCTTCTCATGAACCTTCAACGGACGAGACGCATATGCAATCACCCGAGCCCAACATGAGAGGCATCACAATATACTGTATAAGATCCTGAACCTGATGGTAATACCAACACCGGTGCTGCAATCAATGTTTTCTTGAGCTTCTGAAAGCTCGCCTCACACTCGTCCGACCACCTGAATGGGCAACCCTTCTGGGTCAACCTGGTCATCGGGGCTGCTATAGATGAAAACCCCTCCATAAACCGACGGTAATAACCCGCCAAGCCCAAGAAGCTCCTGATCTTCGTGGCTGAAGTGAGTCTAGGCCAGTTCTTGACTACCTCAATCTTCTTAGGATCCACATGAATACCCTCTACTGATACGATGTGACCCAAGAAAGCGACTGAATCCAACCAAAACTTACACTTTGAGAATTTAGCATACCACTGACTGTCCACAAGGTCTGGAGCACTACCCTGAGGTGCTGCTCATGCTCCTCTCGACTGCGGGAGTATATAAAAATATCATCAATAAACACAATCACAAAGGAATCCAGATAAGGCTTGAATGCTCGGTTCATCAAGCCCATGAATGCTGCTGGGGCATTAGTCAACCCAAAGGACATCACCAGAAACTCATAGTGCCCATACCGCGTCCGAAAAGCTATCTTAGGGACATCGGATGCCCTAATTCTCAACTGATGGTAGCCAGATCTCAAATCAATCTTTGAAAATAATTGGCACCCTGAAGCTGATCAAACAAATCATCAATCCTCGGCAATGAATACTTGTTCTTGATAGTGACTTTGTTCAAATGCCAATATTATATACACATCCTCATACACCCATCCTTCATCTTTATAAATAAGACCAGTGCACCCCAGGGCGAGACACTAGGTCTACTAAAGCCCTTGTCAAGAAAATCCTGCAACTGTTCCTTCAATTCTTTCAAATCTGGTGGGGCCATCCGGTATGGCGAAATGGAAATGGGTTGAGTCCCCGGAGCCAAATCAATGCAAACGTCAATATCCCTGTCGGGTGGCATCCCTGGTAGGTCTGAAAGAAATACCTCAAGAAACTCATGAACAATAGGCACAGAATCCATAGAAGGAACCTCAACACTAGAATCACGAACATAAGCCAAATAGGCCAAACACCCCTTCTCGGCCATGCGCCAAGCCTTCATATAAGAAATGACCTTGCTGGAGGAATTACTGGGAGTCCCCCTCCACTCTAATCGAGGTAACCCCGACAAGGCTAAGGTCACTATCTTGGCATGACAGTCCAAGATAGCGTGATAAGATGATAGCCAATCCATGCCCAGTATGACATTGAAATCAACCATATCAAGGAAAAAAAGGTCTACACTAGTCTCAAGACCCCCAATAAAGACCACACACGAGCGATATACATGATATACAACAATAGCATCCCCACGGGCGTGGACACATATACATGGGCGCTCAAGGAATCACGAGGCACAACGAAATATGAAGAAAAATAAGATGACATATAGGAGTAAGTAGACCCCAGATCAAATAGAACTGAAGCATCTCTATTGAAAACTAAAATAGTACATGTGATGACAACATCAGAGGAATCAACCTCAGGTATGGCTGGAAAGGCATAACATCGGGGTTGGGCCCCACCATCCTGAATCATGTCTCTGGGATGACCTCTGACTGGCGGGCCTTCACCTCTAGCGGCCTGACCTCCACCTCTAACAATCTGACCCCTACCTCTGGCTGGCTGGGCAGGCGGTGCGGTAGCTGGTGCCGAAACCATGGCACGGGAAATCTGGTACTGTGAACTGCTCGACGCACGAGGGCAATATCTAGCAGTGTGCCTCGAGTCACCACAAGTATAACATGACCTCGGTTACTGAGACTTCTGGCCAGCAAATTGACCCTGTCCCTTTGAATAACCACCTTGAAAACTCTGAAGATGAGGTGCACTGATAAGAGCTGGCTGATCAGAATAAGGCATATAAGAGCCACGACTACCTGGGAACCGTGGGATGCCTGGAGTGCTGAATGAAATGGCCTGGAAGGATGGACTCTACCACAAGTACCTCGCCTCCAGATGAGGCACCGCTGAATCCACTGGAATGGCGAGGTCGCTTGTCTGACCCCTGCCCTCCCAATCCAAGAACCATCTCAACTCGCTTGTCCACATTGGACGCATCCTGGAAGGAGATCTCGCTCTCCGTCTCCTTCGCCATCTGCAATATGATAGGCTGATAAAGACCCTCAATAAACCTCCCCACCCTCTCTCTCTCTGCGGGGAGCAAAAGAATGGAATGACGGGCCAAATCCACGTAACGGGTCTCATACTGAGTAACACTCATGCTGCACTGTTGGAGATGCTCGAACTGACGGCGGTGCTCCTCTCTCGTAGTGATAGGCAGAAACTTCTCTAGGAAGAGATGCGAGAACTGATCCCAAGTAAGTGCAGGCGACCCAGCTAGTCTAGTCGATAAATAATCTCTCCACCATTCTTTTGAGGAACCAGTCATCTGAAAAGCAGTAAAGTTGATCCCATTGGTCTCTAATATACCCATGTTCTGAAAAACCTCATGGAAGCTATCAAGGTACTCCTGGGGGTCCTCTGAAGTGGCACCGTTGAAATGAACAGGGAAAAGCTTGGTAAACCTATCCAATCTCCACAAAGACTCGGAGGACATAGCTGCCCCATCAACAAGTGGTGCTGTAGCAACCGGCTAAACTACCCCAACTGGATAGGCTGTTGGAGTCTAAAATTGGGGAGCAATTTGCTCCGGAGTGTGAGTGGCAGGAGTCTGGGCTCCTCCTCCAGCCTGAGATACGGCTGGTGCCATGGGGAATGCGCGAGTCTAGGCCACACTCTCTATAAGGCCCACTAATCGGACTAAGGCATCTTGAAGTACCGGGGTGGAAATAAACCCCTCTGGGACCTGAGCTGGTCCTGCAGGAATAGTCTAAGCTAGAACCTCCTCGTCGAACTCTACCTGAGGCTCCGCAGCTGGAGCTGCTGCTCGGGCCCTAGGCTGAGCCCTGCCCCTGTCTCGGCCTCTGGCATGGCCTCAGCCTCTGCCCCTTGTAGGAGTTGCTGCTGGAGGATCCGACTGCTGATCAACGAAAGAAGCGATACGTGTTCTCTCCATCTGCGAAAGAATAAGATTAGAAGAGTTCAATCAATATTAAGATAACAAGAATCACATGACAGAGTTGAATAAAAGTGAACTTGTTCCTAACTTTATAGCCCCTGGGAGATAAGTACAGACGTCTCCGTACTGATCCCCCAGACTCTACCAAGCTTGTCCGTGGATTGTGAGACCTAAGAAACCTAGTGATCTGATACCAACTTGTCACGACCCGAATTCCCACCATCGAGAGCGTGATGGCGCCTAACGCTGCACTTGCTAGGAAAGCCAGCATTAGAGATTTACAACATAAAAACATGTAAAACTTACGGAGATCCACTACATTTCAACACATGTATCATTAATAAAGAAACAAAATTTACATAATAACACTGCACATAAGATATCTACATGTCTAACCACCCGTTATCTGGAGTCACAACTCATGGACTACTAAGAAATTTACTACAAGTATTTGGCTGTAAGAAAAATGTATAACTGTTTGTGAACTAAAGGAAACAGTAAATAAGCATATAGGAGGGGACTCCAGGAATTTGCAAACGTTAATAGAGCTACCTCGGGTCTCCTATGTAGAAGTCAGCTATGATCTCAGAATCAGCTCGGACCAGTACCTGGATCTGCACAGAAAGTGCAGAGTGCAGTACCAGTACAACCGACCCCATGTACTGGTAAGTGTCGAGCCTAACCTTGGCGAAGTAGTGATGAGGATAGGACAAGACACACACATATAACCTGAATTGTATAACCATGCTAAAGGCAACAACAATAATAAAGCAATAAAGCAGAAATAATGGGAAGGGGACATGCGATGGGAATCTTATAAAATATAGTGAAAGATTGTAGAATAACTTATAAATGATTTGGGGAAGAAAAGTTCTTTGGAAAATCACCTCTAGTGTTTCTACGTTTGAAAATTTGAATAATGAATCAAAAAATCCCGTCTAAGTCATATTTACCTAGCTGCAGATGTCGCATTTGCATTGCGAAGCCTGCAAATGCGAGAAATGTATCGCAAATGCGAACATGTCACATTTCTGCTGCCATCACAAATGCGCAACTAGAGGATCGAAAATGCGACCTATTTCTTCGCAAATGTGAAGACCCCTTCCCCCAGACTAACTTCGCAAATGTGAAGGTTCTTCACAAATGCGAGATCTACAAGTCTCATGCACACCAGCTATGATTTCTATGTTCACTTCACTCTGTAACCTATCCGAAACTCACCCGAGTCCTCGGGGCTCCAAACCAAACATGCACACAAGTCTAAAAACATCATACAAACTTGCTCGTGCGATCAAATCACCAAAATAACACCTAGAACTACAAACTTAGCACCAAATCAAATGAAATTCTCAAGAACACTTTGAAATTTCTATTTTCACAACCGGACGTCCGAATCCCGTCTAACCAACTTAGTTTCTCACCAAATTTCACAGTCAAATCATAAATATGATACTGGACCTATACCGGGTTTCGGAACCAAAATACGGACATGTTATCCATAAAGTCAAATTTTGGTCAAACACTTCAAATTCGTTAAACCTTTAACTTTCAAATTTCAACAAAGTTTGATATCTCGGGATATGGACCTCCGAATTCGATTTCGGGCATACGCCCAAGTCCCAAATTATGATACAGACCCATCGGGACCGTCAAAACATGAATCAGGGTATGTTTACCAAAAATGTTGACCGATGTCAACACAAATGAAGTTTTAGGTAATTTTTTTTATTTTTAGCAACTTTCAACATAAAAGCTTTTCGAAAACACGCTCGGACTGTGCACGCAAATCGAAAAGGGATAAAATAAGGTGTTTAAAGCATAAAAGAGTAGAATTGGGTTCTAAAAAATAAGATGACCTTTTGGGACATCATATTCTCTATCTCTAAAACAACCGTTCGTCCTCGAACGGACATAGAAAAGTACCTGAACTGGTGAAAAGGTGGGGATATCTACTCCACATGTCCGACTCGGACTCCCAAGTAGCTGCATCAACGGCCTGACCTCTCCACCGTACTCGAACTGAAGGATAATTCTTTGATCTCAACTAACGAACCTGCCGGGCTAGAATACCGACTCCTCCTCATAACTTAAATCTTTGTTCAACTGGACAGAGATGAAATCTAGTACATGAGACGGATCACTGTGGTACTTTCGGAGCATGAGCACATGGAATACCGGATGAACTGCTGATAAACTAGGTGGCAATGCGAGCTTGTAAGCCAACTCACCACTCTCTGAAGAATCTCAAAAGGCCCGATGTACCTAGGGCTCAACTTGCGCTTCTTTATAAATCTCATTACACCCTTCATAGGTGACACATGGAGCATCACTCTCTCTCCGTCCATGAATGCAACATCACGAACCTTACGGTCGACATAACTCTGTTGCCTGGACTGAGTTGAGTGATGTCTATCTTGAAAAATCTTGACCTTTTTTTAAGCAATCCGCTAGGCAGAGCCTAGGGCTAGTTTTTATTTATATACCAAAATAAAGACAGAGTTGCATGTCGTCCTACACAAGGTAGGACTGTAACAGAATGAAAAAAAAACATAACTCCTATTACCAAATTTTAACATGTGATGTCCAAAATTGGCATTACACACTGAACTAATAATATCGCGTATACAACTGCCTAAAACTTGATTAAATACTAGAACTTTGCACACATATCCAATTATGTTCCAAATTTGGGACTCTATTATTTTTGTACTTGCTTGAAATTTTCACAAATAGCCTTCTCTTTCAAAACATAGCACTGGGCCACTTCTTTGTTCATCACTGCTTGTTGATCCATTCCTCTTACTTGTTTATTGTTTCTTGTCGATGTCTCTTCCTACAAACCATCTCTTGATATCATAATTTATTTTCGAGTAACTCCAAATCCCAGCTTGAACCATGTTCTTCCAAAATAGCTTGCCAATGTTGCCTACTCGACTGCCTTTTCTTGTTCCTCCATTGTGCATCGTGTATCATCTGCATACATATCCCAGCTTCTATGCACACTGTCCATCTCAATCTCCATGTGTTGCATTTCTCTTCTGCTTCATGGAGTAGCACAACCCAAACACATGCAACCAACACACTATCAGTTGTAGTTGAGCCTTGCATACCTCTGTCTTTTGGTAGGAAGTTTTCAATTTGTATCCTAAGGTAGCTCGTGTTCTTCAGTTCTTGCATGAGGACATAGTTGTGTGTTGTTCTTAAGAGTAGCCTCCACCATAAGGTTTTGGCACCTTGTTCTACAACTAATATCCTCATATAACTCCTAGCTCTTATGCTTGTGCATATCCTTGATTTCCTACTAGTGGAATGAGCACAATGTACTAATACCACCATCTGGTAGTTCCTCAAAGAATATGGCACAGGTACAGTAACATCTCCCGCAAAACAGAAAAAGGTGGTAGCAAAACTGTCATTTCCATATTCTCTTCCCAAAGGATTTGAATATGGAAAATGACTCCAAGATCTGCTTTTCTTCTTCCTGCTTATTTTCCATTGATTTATTGTTTATCATTATACCCCAGCCATCATCTCCTATATGCCAACATCCAGATTTGTTACACCAACCATCCTTTAATTCAAATGTGTGGAATTCCCAGCAGTTTTCATCCTATATGAAGCCTTGTGTTAGGTACTCATTACTTGATTCTATTAGCGTCATGTAAAAATGTTCTGCCCCTCTATTTGTCTAGTTTCCTATATCCTATGTACCACTACTCCTCTTGATGTACTTTTTCTGCAAACTCCAAACTTGTATACAGTTGGAATTAGAGAAACTATGTTGATCCATTTATATGCCTGGTTCCCTGTATCCCTTACTCTGATATGTCCAATTCGATTAGACTTTCTGGAAATTGTTTCTATTAAGAAACACTTTCCAGTTATTGTGTCGTTCAGTATAAGCAGCACCTGTTCTTGTTCATCTACATCTATAACACATTCTCCAAGCTGCCCAATTCTATTAAATGTTCTGGGCAATGCTTCTTTATTTCTCCTAACTGTGATGACACACCTACTTAATTCCCTATCCTCGACTTCTGTTTTGGTTTTAATATCCCTTGATCCCAGCTTCCCAATTCTCATGCTTTCTGGGCAACATTCTTCTATTTCTATAGCTTGAATCCCCATCCATGTGCAGTACCTTGCTGTTGAATGTGTTACTAGGTGCACATCCTTTCCAAACTCTGACTTAGCTTGATCTTGTCCTAGCTACTGTGCAATTTCTACACTGTAGTATCCTTCCGGTGGAATGAATGCTTAGAATTAATACCACAAACTGGAATTCCACTCTAGTATGGGTCAACTGCACATCATGTGTACCTACAAAAAAGAACCCTTTATTAGTAAAAAAGATCATCACCCCATTCTCCTCCCTTAGGATTTCAATAGGTAAATGGTAAAGATCAACTCCAGATTTCTTTTCTTCCTTCATAATTCCTGGACCTCCTCCTAATTCCTTGCAACTCTTATTCTGAGATATGGGCATTGTAATTTGTCCTCATTAACTATCCTCCTACTAATTGAGTCAAGCTCCCAGAAATCATGACACTCAATATCTCCCACATCAAACGCATAATTTGCTAAATGATCAACTAGTTTATTCCCCTCTCTGTATATACGAGACACCTTAACATTTCTTTCCTCCTTTATTTCCAGAATTTCATCAATTTGATCAACAATCACCCAGGGAGGTTTCCATGTTCCTTATATAATATTTCTCAACAACATAGAGTCAGATTGCAACAGAATCTGAGGGTAATTCATTGCCTTGCACATCCTCAAGGCCTCCAAAATTGCCATAACTTCTGCTTCATTGTTTGAGCGTTCTTTGATCTCTCTTCCTACTGCATATTTCACATCCCCATTCTCATCTCTTAAGCAAAATCCAATAGCACTTCTTCCTGGATTTCCTCTACTTACTCCATCTGTAATTACCTTTATCCATCCTTCTCCAGGAAACTCCCAAATTACTTTTTCACACTTCAACTTTGGGGTATAATTCTGTAGCATGTTGAGCAGTTCATGCCACTTGTGAGGTACCCTAAGTCCTGGATTTCTTAATTGCACCAACTGTTGGAGAGTAGTAGATACTTGGTATATTACTCGACTAACTGAAACTGCATCTCCATATTTCAAGTTGTTCCTTCTCTTCCACAACTCCCACACTATAAATGCTGGCAGGGCTTGCAATATTGGTTTGATTCTTGGCAGGACTTGAGCAGTCCAACATTTGGTGATCGCCTGATGTAAGGACAATCCCTCCACTGTTATTCCTGATCTAGGAAGAAAGTATTTCCATACTATTTTAGCATTATTTGAAGTGTAGAATAAATGCACCAGGGATTCTTCCTTAGGATCTGCACAACACCAACATTTGGATGGCATGAAGTAGTCCAACCTCCTCATATAGTCATCTAGAGGCAGCTTTGCTTTCCAAACCTTCCACGTGAAGAAGGAGATCTTGAAAGGAAACCCCTTTACCCATATCATCTTATTGGATACCCTAGGATTGTCTCTTCTTCTCAAGTACTCCCATGCTGATTTCACTGTAAAATGGCCTCTTGTTTCTAGCATCTAATATGGAAAGCCTAACATATTATCCTGTATTGGAGGTGGGATATTATCAATAATATGTTGTGCCAAATCCATAGGTAAAGCTTCAAACAGTCTCTCCACATGCCAAGCATTGTTCTGCACCATGTCACTCACATTGTGTATGTCTTCATCAACTCCAAACTGTGGTGGAATTAGGAAGTATAATTCTCCTAAACCTGTCCAGTTTTCGAACTAGAATAAGGATGACCCCATTTTTTTCTTCCATGTGATTTGATGCTCGATTATATCCCTGCATTCAAGAATTTTCCTCCATACATGTGAACCATTTCTTCTCCAAGGCACAATGTCTGCGTTTAGTTTTTTGCAATACTTTTGGCTCATAAATGAGCTCCATCGGTTGGGCTTAGTTCGAAAATTCCACCACAACTTGAAAAAGAGTGCCTTTGAGACATCATGCAGCGACCTAAATCCAATGCCACCTTTATCATATGGCATACAAAGAGTGGTCCATGAAGCCTAATTCCTTGAATTTCCTCCTACATTGCTGCTCCAAAAAAAATTTGCAAAAATTTTGTGGAGCTTATTGATCACATAGTTTGGAGGATTCACAGCAGATAGAAAGTGAATTGGCATGCTTTGCAAGATATTAGTGATCAGTACAACCCTGCCACCTATAGATAGCATTTTTCCCTTCCACGACTGCAGCTTATCCATTACTTTTGTAAGCAGTCGTTGATAGTAATCAGTTCTTCTCCTTGCATAGAAAACTGGGCAGCCCAGGTATGTAAAAGGGAATTCTTGTTTTGCATTGCCAGTGATTATTTCAAACTTCCTCACCACCTTCTCATCTATCAAATGGTGCATATAGATGGCAGATTTGTTCTTATTCACTAACTATCCAGAAGCTGCCGCATAAGCACACAAAATACTCATCACCAGCCTTAGTGACATTTCATCAGATGAGGAGAAGATTATGGTATCATCAACGTAGGACATGTGATTTATTTTTTGGCTCCATTTTGGAAGTCCAAATCTACAAAAGTTCAGATCTATATGCAATGAGTTTAAACCTCTCGAAAGAGCTTCAGCAGCCAATATAAAAAATGTAGGTGACAACGGGTCACCTTGTTTAAGTTCCCTAGATAACTTGAAAAATCCATAAGGCTGACCATTAACTAAAATTGAATACCAATTGTTCCCTAATAGATCAAATATCATCCCAATGAAGCCCTCTGAAAATCCCAATTTCCTCAACATTTTTGTGAGAAACAACCATGATAACCTATCATAGGCTTTTTCCATGTCGAGTTTGATAACTACATTAGGGCCAGCCTTTGTTCTTAGTCGAATATATGTTATAATTTCTTGTGTCAATAACACATTCTCCACAATACTCCTCCCCCTTACAAAGCCAGCCCGTTCTTCAGAGATCAAACTAGGAAGTAAGCCAACTAGTCTTTCATGTATCACCGTTGAAAAGATCTTATTCACAAAGTTACTTAGACTTATTGTCCTCATGTCTGCAAAGGTAGTTACTTCCTTCTTCTTTGGTAAAAGAACAATATTTGTGTGTGTCACACATTTGGGAAGCTGCTGTCCACAAAAGAAAGCTAATACCATTGCATATATATCCTTCTCGATTATGTCCCAACAAGAATGATAGAATTCTCCTGTAAAGCCATCTGGACCCCCTGCTGAATTTCCATTTAGACCAAATACTGCCCTCTTAATTCCTTCTTTTGTAGGTATGCTCATGAGTTGCTCATTATTTGTCATGTCAACTATGCTAGGTACATGGTTTAATATCTTAAAATTGGTTGGCACCACACTTTCACAGAACTGATCCTTGTAAAAATTGTCTGCCTCTTCTGCTATAAGATCATCTTCTTCAATCCAGTTACCCATGCTGTCTTGTATTCTTTTAAGCTTCAACCTATCCTTCTCCCATTAACATGAGCATGGAAGAATTTAGTATTTCTATCACCATCTTTGAACCAAGCCATCCCTGCTTTTTGTCCCCAGAATTCTTCTTCTAATGCCAAATATTTAATCATTTCTACTTGTACCTTCTGCAATCTCTATCTATTCATCTGAGTAGGAAAAGCCTCAAACTCTCTTTCATGGACCAATACAACCTCTTCTAGGCTACCAATCTTTTGAAAGATGTCCCATATGTAGCTTTGCTCCAACTAGACAGCGCCTTCTTAAGTTTCTTCAACTTATAATTGAAGATCACAAACGGATTTGCACAAAAATCTGCTGTCTAGTTTTCCTTAACTACCCTTTTGAAAGATGCATGTTTTACCCAGAAATTAAAAAACCTGAATGGCTTCTTAACAAGTGTGGATTCAATATCACATTTCAGCAGCATAGGGCAGTGGTCAGACCCTATTTTTGAGACGAGTTACCTCTAGGCCAGGGAAAGCCTGCTGAAATTCGCAGTTACCTAGACACCTATCAAGTCTCTTAAAGATACAGTCATCATCCGACCTTCCATTCCACCATGTAAATATAATTCCCTTGAAGCCCAAATCTGTCAAGTTGCAGGTGTTAATGCAATGCCTAAAATCATCAACTTCATTTAGGGAAACATGTAGGCCTCCATACTTCTCCTCTTCATCCCATATGACATTAAAGTCACCTCCTACAAGCCATGGTAATGTAATATCAGAGGCTAATACATATAAATAATCCCATAGTTCTATCCTTTCAATAACATCACACTTGGCATAAATTATGCGTGGCTAGAATTCATGGTTTAACAAGTTATATGCCTTACATTTTATGTGCGTTTATGATAAAAAAAAATACACTTTTTATGTGCATAATGGAGTTTATTTCATGTGTAGGTGCATTGGAGATGGAAACCGAGCTAAATGGATGCATGAACGTCGAAAATACGATCAAGAGTCAAAAAGGAGTGACCCGGGCTATAGCCGGGCGTTTTGGCCTTAAAGCCAGGCCAACCCGGGCGTTAGTGGGGCGTTTGGCCCCTAAAGCTAGGGTCAGCCTGGCGTTAGAGCCCTAAAGCCAGGTCTGCCCTAGCTTTAAAGGGGCGTTTGAGCCCAAACGCCTGGGTCCCGAGGTCCGGTTAATTCCGAGTTTAAAGAGTTTTAAGTATTTCCTGGTTGGAATAGAAGTCTCCTACATGTTTTGGGTTTATCCCAAACATATAAATAGACCCAAAAACAAAACTTGAAGGAAGGAAGCCATTGAAGTGAAGAAAAATCTGTGGATTACTACTCAGTGAAGCAAACATTGATTTTTATAGCTTTTACTTATAATTTTGTAATTCAATTATGCAAGTTATTTTAGAATTGGTTCTTATGAATATGAGTAGCTAAGTTTCTTAACCTAGGGTTTTGGTGGAACCCGTTGGGGGATAAACTTATGGTGATATTAATATAGTTTGGTTGATTGTTCATCTCTATTTGTTCAACTACGTTCTTGTTGTAGTTAATTGAATGGNTTATCATAATTATTTTTAGAGAGATTTATGGTAGATATAGTGTTCATGATTGATATAGATAATTAATCAAAGTATATGAAATATCTGAGAAGTAAGTTCACCAACGGGGGAAACCATAACCTTAGACCTTTATCATAATTGTTTACAACACATTGTTAGTAATTGTTAGTTATTATTATTGTCAGTAGAATTAGTAAAACATCACCAATTTATACTAAAAAGTCTTGAGAGAATTGATTGAGTAAAAGTTGCGTATTCTAAAGAATTGATTGATACGTAAATTCCCTGTGGGATCGACTCTGGGCATAATACCCCGGATTATATTTGCAACGCCCGTTTAGTCTTTTATTAGACATAGTTGAGCGTGATCAATAAACCAAAGTGAGTATGAGTTCAACATGTGATTCTGTATGGAATAATCTCAAAGTGAGTTGCTGCACCAAATTATATATAACTGTTACTTCAAAAACTTCATCAATGAAAGTGCAGATTTTATTAGATACATTAACCACTACTTGGACTAGTCCTATCCTTCTTCTATATTTCTCCATCTTGCTTGACTGTTGCATTGGTTCTAAAATCCCTATGAACTCAAAATTATGTTGCCTATGCATTGTGATTAATCTTTCAAAGGCCTGCATGGTATTGACAGACCTCACATTCCATATTATGGCATCCATTAATGATTCAAAGACTTTGATACTGTCCTCCTTGTTTGTACCCCTCCTGCTGGAATTTGTGCTCCATCCTTCCCTTGTTTTTTCTTTCCTTTGGCTGCTGATTTCACTTTGTCAATGTGTCTTGGTGATAGATATCCCTGCCTAGCCATATTAAGAAAGTTTTGTGTTATTGACTCCACATCCATATTCTTATTTGCATGATCATCTTGCACTTTGTCTCCTTCTGTTGCTACCATCTTTGTATTCTTCTGCATAAATGTCACTGCCTTATTCCCAGCATTCTCATCAATTTGCAAATGGGCAGGATTCAACTGAAGAGTAACCTCAGCTGCAATCTGCAGTTTGGTAGACTGTTTTCTTGCACCTTTTGCACTGCTTTTTGATTTAGGACTACCAGATCCTGTGTCTTCCTATCCTGCTATATTTTGAGCTTTATCTATCAAACCATCTGTTGTTCCACCAGGATCATCAGTGTTACATACCTCCACATTGATAACATTTAACTCAGTCTAATCAGCAGGATGTTTGAGATTAGCTAGACTCTGCTCCTCAGAAGGCTGTTTCCCTTTGTTCACCTCATTTACACTTTGATCCTCCTCACTAGTTGCATCACCTCCAATTTCATCATCACTTGGCATTTCATCAGGAATTTCACCTTCAGCAGAATCTACCTCAGTCTGATCAGCCGATAACCTACCTCATTTCCCCTTAACCCTCTCATTACTTTTGAATTTTTCAAAGTCTGGATCTTCAACTTGATCATTGTCCATATTATTTCCCGGTTCTCCATCAACTCTAGTATCCTGAGTTGGAACCTCTTGGCATGATGTGTTGATGGCAACCACATTGTCATTGAATTTTCTCTGTACCTATTGCGCAGTAGACTCCTTTTGTTGATTATCCTCCATTCTTTTCTCATTGTTCCCGACATCTTCCTGATTGGCACATGAATTAAGGTTGACATTGATAGCATTAGAGTTGGAATTATGAGCAGTATGGTTAAGACTCTTTCCAGTTGTGATAGGCACTCCAGTGTTGTTTTTCTTTGATTTGGCAGTCTGGGGCGATTTTGGTTTATATGCTGGTGCTGCAGGATTGAGAGCATTCTGCACAGATTATTGCTTAGAGTTTCCATCAACCAAAGCTTATTGATTGTGATCATTAGCTTCATTACTTTCTACTTCCAAAATTGCAAATTGATTTGCAGTTTGCACTTGTTGAGGCATCACAATATTTTTCTTGTCAACTTGAACAATTTCTTGCCCAGTTCTAGCCACACCATCTGCTTGCTTGTCCTTTCCTTTGCCTCTATTGTCTCTAACTTCTTTCCATTGAGCTCCCACATTACCAACCACTCTACCACTTGATAAAATCATTAAGGGGGCAGATTCTTTTCCTCTGTCTTTATTTCCATGCACCACTGGTTCATTCACAACATGATGCACATCTTTCTTATTCTCCATAAGTTCAGGATGTAGTTTCCAACACTCTAGCATATCATATCCCTGAAGTTTACATTCCTCGCAATATTTAGGCATATAGTCGTACCTAATTGTGACCCATTGTGTCCTTGCCTCACCAGTCACCTCACTTTCAATATCCATTCGAACCTTCTTAGGGTGATCAACTAGTAAATTCACCAACACCTTCACACGAGCACAACTAGGTCGAGTCTTGTTCACTGTAGCCATATCAAGGTGTAATGGTGTACCAACTACAGAAGCTAGGGAAAATAAACATTCCTTAACAAAAAATGTTGGTAATAAATTAGGAAAAGAAATCCATGCCATAACCTTTGGAGTTTCTTCACCAACCTTGAATTTTGAGTCATACAACAAGGTTCTCAACTGAAATTCCTGTCCAAACTTATCCTTGACGTAATAAACACTTTTCGACGTAAAGTCAATGTAATCTTTCCATATGGTCAGACGTACCAGTACATGTCTATCTATAAGGAAACCAATATTGCACTCTCCTTTGATTCCACACTGCATGGGTACAATTTTGTGTAGTTCTTGAATTTCTGGCCGGCCATACGAAAATTTGCATACCACTGCAAACTTCAATCCTTCTATAATATTCATGCACTCCACTTCTGATTCTGTAAACTTCAGCATTGGTTGTCCTTAAAGGAAAGTAGCTCGTCTAAGGGGGATGGGATCCACTGTAGGTGCTCGATCATGCATGGCAGTGTTACTCAACGTGGGTTTCACTACTTTAGCATAATCCATTGGTTGTACTGTGTTATTTGGATTCGTGGCGGGTTGGGTTAAGTTTGGGGTGGTTGTGGAGGCATCCCAGCCACAGGAGATGGCTGGCCACCGGCTGGATTGGCCATGGAAGTGAAGAAAAGAGCTTTGTGCTTCTGTCGCCCGGTCGCCTATCACCAGAGCTCCTATCCCATCGAAGACCTTGAATAATCTTGACCTTATCCAAGTCATCATGCACTAAATTTGTACCCAATAACCGAGTCTCCCCCAGCTCAAACCATCCAACCGGTGATCGACATCGTCTACCATATAATGCCTCATAGGGGACCATCCGAATGCTCGACTGGTAGTTGTTGTTGTAGGCAAACTCCACGAGTGGCAAGAACTGATCTCAAAAACCTCCGAAGTTAACAACACAACCGCGGAGCATATCCTCCAATATCTTAATAGTGCACTCAGACTATCCGTCTGTCTGAGGATGAAGTGTTGTGCTCAACTCAACCTGCGTGCCCAACTCACGTTGTACTCCCCTCCAAAAATTTGAGGTAAACTGTGTACCTCGATCAGAAATGATAGACACAGGCACACCGTGAAGACAAATGATCTTGCAGATATAAATCTCTGCCAACCACTCTGAAAAATAGGTAACAGCCATATGAATGAAATGCACTGACTTGGTCAGCCTGTCCACAATGACCCAAACTGCATCAAACTTCCTCTTAGTTCGTGGGATTCCAACAACAAAATCCGTTGTGACACACTCCCACTTCCACTCAGGAATCTCTATCTTCTGAAGCAAACCACCAGGTCTCTGATGCTCGTACTTTACTTGTTGACAATTTAGTCACTGAGCTGCATATGCAACTATATCCTTCTTCATCCTCCTCCACCAATAATGCTGCCGCAAGTCCTGGTACATCTTGGCAGTGCCCGGATAAATAGAATACCAGGAAATATGGGCCTCCTTAAGAATCAACTCACAAAGTCCATCAACATTAGGCACACACACACGATCCTGCATCCTCAAAACTCCATCGTCTCCAATAGTAACCTGCTTGGCATCTCCGTGCCGCACTGTGTCCCTAAGGATAAGCAAACCAAGGTCATCATATTGTCGCTCCCTGAATAAGCTCAAACAAGGAAGATCGAGCGATTGTACAAGCTAGAACACGACTTGGCTCAAAAAAATCAAACCTCACGAACTGATTGGCCAAAGCATGAACTCTAATGCAAGCGGTCTCTCACCAAATTAAATGTATGCAAGGCTACCCATACTCACGGACCTCCTACTCAAAGCATCAACCACCATGTTAGCCTTCTAGGGATGATACAAGATGGTTATATCATAGTCTCTCATTAGCTACAACCTCCTCCTCTGCCTCAAATTGAGATCCTTTTGCTTGAACAAATACTGCAAACTCCAATGATCCGTGAACACCTCACACGACACGCCATAAAGATAGTGCTTCCAAATCTTTAGCGCATAAACAATGGCTGCCAACTCTAGATCATGGATAGGGTAATTCTTCTTATGAACCTTCAGCTGCCGTGACATATATGAAATCACCCTGCCATCCTGCATCAATACCGCACCAAGTCTAATACGAGATGCATCACAATATACCGTATAAGGCCTTGAACCTGTTGGCAACATCAACACCAGTGCCGTAGTCAAAGCAGTCTTCAGCTTCTGAAAGCTCGCCTCACAGTCATCTGACCATCTAAATTGGGTCACCCTTCTGGGTCAACCTAGTCAACGGGGTTGCTATAGATGAGAACCCCTCCATAAACCAATGGTAATAACCTGTCAATCCCAAGAAACTCTGGATCTCTATGGCTGAAGTAGGTCTAGGCCAGTGCTTAACTCCCTCAATCTTCTTAGAATCCACCTGAATACCCTATGCTGACACAACATTCCTTAAGAAAGCGACTGAACTCAACCAAAACTCGCATTTTGAAACCTTAGCATATAACTTGCTGTCTCTCAAAGTGTGAAGAACGATCCGAATATACTGCTCGTTCTCCTCTCGACCGCGGGAGTAGATCAAGATATCATCAATAAACACATTCACAAAGAAATCCAAAAAGGGTTTGAACACCCAGTTCATCAAATCCATAAATGCTACTGGGGCATTTGTCAGCCCAAATGACATCACTAGAAACTCGTAATGCCCATATCGAGTGCGAAAATCTATCTTAGGGACATCGAATGCCCTAATCCTCAACTGATGGTAGCCAGACCTCAAATCGATCTTTGAAAACACCTTGGCACCCTGAAGCTGATCAAACAAGTCAACAATCCTTGGCAATGGATACTCTTTCTTGATGGTGACTTTGTTCAATTTCCGATAATCTATGCACATCCTCATTGATCCATCCTTCTTCTTCAAAAACAGTACAAGTGCACCCCAGGGTGAAACACTAGGTCTAATGAAGCCCTTATCAAGCAAATCTTGCAACTGCGCCTTCAATTCTTTCAAATCTAGCGGGGCCATACAGAATGACAGAATGGAAATGGGTTGAGTGCCCGGAGCCAAATTAATATAGAAGTCAATATCTCTATCGGGTGGCATCCCTGCAAATCTTCTAGAAACACCTCAGGAAACTCACGAACAACTAGCACAAAATCCATAGAAGGAACCTCTACACTAGAATCACGGACATAAGCCAAATAAGCTAAACACCCTTTCTCGACCATGTGCCAAGCCTTCACATAAGATATAATATTGTTGGTAGAAGGTCGAGGATTCCCTCTCCACTCTAATCAAGGCAACCTCGGCAAGGATAAGGTCACCATCTTGGCGTGACAATCCAATATGGCATGATAAGGTGACAGCCAATCCATACCCAAAATAACATCAAAGTCAACCATATCGATAAATAAGAGATATACACGAGTCTCAAGACTCGCAATAGTAACCACACACGAATGATAAACACGATATACAACAATAATATCACCCACGAGTGTGGACATATACATAAAAGCACTCAAAGAATCCCGGGGCACCACCAAATTTGAAGCAAAAGAGGATGACATGTAGGAATAAGTAGAACCAGGATCAAATAGAACTGATGCATCTCTACTGCAAACTGAAATCGTACCTGTAATAACCGCATCAAATGGCTCCGCCTCAGGCCTAGCTGGAAAGGCATAACATCGGGGATGGGCCCCACCATTCTCAACTACATCTCGAGGATGGGCCCTGGCTGGCTGGCCTCCACCTTTAGCCGCCTGACCTCCACCTCTAACTGTTTAACTCCTATCTCTAGCTGGCTGAGCGGGTGATGAGACACCCGGTGCCGGGACCATGACACGAGAACCCTGATACTGAGAATTGCTCGAAGCTCGAGGGAAAAATCTAGCAATGTGCCTTGGAGCTGCCACTGGGGGCTCTGGCTGCTGCTCAACTAAAGATGCAGTACGTTTTCTCGCCATCTGTGAGAGATTAAGAGTAGAAGAGTTCAATTAGCAATGAGAGAACCAAAATTGCACGACAGAAGAATAGAAGTGAAATTTGTTCCTAAACTTCATAGCCTCTGGAAGATAAGTAAAGACGGCTTCGTACCGATCCTCTAGACTCTGCTAAGCCTTCTTGTGAATTGTAAGACCTAGGCAACCTAAAGCTCTGATACCAACTTGTCACGACCCAGAACTCCCACTGTCGGGATCGTGATGGTGCCTAACATTTCACTTGCTAGGCATGCCAACATTAGAAATTTTATTAATCCAAACCTTATTCAATTCAACAAATAAAAGTAAATAAGCTAAAAATGAAATACAATGAGAGCAGATTAATATAAAAACTTCAGCATTTACCACTACCCAGATCTGGTGTCACAATTTCACGAACATTCTAGGATTTACTACAATTACAAGGTCTAAAAGACGTACAACTATTTGAACGAGAGAAAAAAATGCAAAAATAGAAAAGATAGATGGGGACTTCAAGGTCTGTGAACGCCGACAGATCTACCTTGAGTCCCCGCTGATGCGATCTAAGCTGCTATGCCACTCGATCAACTGGGACCAAAACCAAAATCTGCATAGGAGTGCAGTGTAGTATCAGTACAACCAACCCTATGTACTGGTAAGTGTCTAGACTAACCTCGACGAAGTAGTGACGAGGCTAAGACAAGACACATACATAAACCTGTACAACATAACAATATATATACCAATAACAACAATAAAAGAAACAAGATAGGTAATATTGGGAGGGGGACATGCTGAGGGGATCGCAAGAGAAAGGATCGCAGCAGTACTAAGATCTTTATTAACTGATGTAATTTGAACAGATAGAGGCAAGTATCCACAGTAAAAGAAAATGCACTACATCACCCTTCGTGCTTTTACTCTCAACCTCACCATATGAATCAATAGTAACGGTATGCCATCACCCTTCGTGCATTAATTCTCTCATAACATGGCACGACATCACCCTTCATCCATTAACACTCATAATATGGCATGGCATAACCCTTCGTGCATTAACACTCTCCATCACCAAAACAATAAACAATAATAGCAGGGAGATAGAAATATCAAGAACTAGGCTTACTTCAACATTTAGTTCCACAATATCAACCTCAACTTTGAGTCAATACTCAATCAATACCAAAATCCGTAAATATGATAAGAGTGATCAACATAATGATTAACTAGTCTAAACATGGATAATATGATCGGGGAAAGCAACAATTACAATAATAAGACCCATCCGCATGCTATAACTCAAAAACAATGCATAGGTACCCGTCACCTCACCTATACGTTGTACCCAACATCTAAACATGTAGCAAATAGACAATTAGGTCCTAATCCTTCAAGCCAAGGTTAACCACGACAGTTACCTCGCTCTAACGGCGAAACTCAAAGCTCAACCACAGCTTTTCCCTTCAAACATGCCTTCAGACAAATAGTTAGTAGCAAATTACCAACCAAACGATTCAAATAAAGCCTTTGGAACTATCCACGATTGCAAAGAATTCAATTTGGGTCATTATTGAAAAAGTCAACACCTAGGCCCGCTTGGTGCAAACCCAAAATTCGGACCAAAACCCGATTACCCATTCAACCCCGAGCCTGGTTATATAAATTGTTTTGGTATCCAACCTCAATGTGTGGTCTAAATCCCCACTTATCAAATCCCTAATTTGTACCAAAAACCCCCCAATTCCACTATGAAAACGTTAGATTTTAGGTTAAAATCTTGTAAAATATAATGAATGATTGAAAGAAACTAGTTTAGAATAACTTAAAAATGATTTGGGGAAGAGAGGTTCTTTTGAAAATCTCCTCTTGTGTTTCTAGGTTTGAAAATTTGAAGAATGAATCAAAAATCTCGTCTAAGTCATATTTACCAAGCTGCAGATGTCGCATTTGCAACCTGGGCTTTGCAAATAAGAAGCCCGCAAATGCGAGAAATGTATCGAAAATGTGAACCTGTCACATTTCTGTTGCTATCGCAAATGCGAACATTTTGTTCGCAAATGCGGAACTGGAGGATCGCTAATGCGACCCCTTTCTTTGCAAATGCGATGACCCCTTCCCTCAGACCAATTGAAAATACGAGATCTGCAGGTCTGACGCACACCGTCTATGATTTCTAAGTTCATTTCACTCTGTAGCCTATCCGAAACTCACCTGAGCCCTCGGGGCTCCAAAACAAATATGCACTCAAGTCTAAAATTATCATACGAACTTGCTCACACGATCAAATCGCCAAAATAACACCTAAAACTACAAATTTAGCACCAAATCAAATGAAATTCTCAAGAACACTTTGAAATTTCTATTTTCACAACCAGACGTCAAGCATCGGAGGAATCCGCTTAAGTTCTGTTTTAAGAGTAAGTAGACCCCGGATCAAACAGAACTGAAACATCTCTATTGCAAGCTGAAATGGTACCTGTGATAACAGCATCGGAGGACTCCGCCTCAGGTCTGGCTGGAAATGCATACAATCGGAGCTAGGCCCCACCACCCTGAACCACGTCCCTGGAATGACCTCTGACAGGCGGACCTCCACCTTTAGCGGGTTGGACTCCACCTCTAACAATCTGGCCCCTACCTTTGGCTACCCCTACCCCTGGCTGGCGGGGCAGGTTGTGCTGGAACTATGGCACGAGAACTCTGGTACTGAAGCTGATTACCCGAAAATCTCGGACAAGCTCTCCGAATATGTCCATATTCACCACACTCAAAGCATCACTCCTGATACTGAGGCTTACCCAGACGAGCCGGCTGACCACGATAATAACTCTGTAGAGGAGGTCCTCTAATAAGAGCTGATGGTGCACTATAGACTGGCTGAAGTAGGCATACAAGAACCACGACCACCTGAGGTACAATGGGATGCCTGAAGTGCTGAATGAAATGGCCTGGAAGAGTGGACTCTACTAAAAGTAACCTCGCCTCCAGATGAGGCACCGGTGAATCCACCGGAATGGCGAGGTCTCTTGTCTGACCCCTGACCTCCCAATCTAAGAACAATCTCAACTCTCCTGGCCACATTGGCCGCATCCTGAAAGGAAATCTCGCTCCCCATCTCTTTAGATATCTACAACCTGATGGGCTGAGCAAGGCCCTCAATAAATCTCCTGACCCTCTCTCTCTCTCTTTGTGGGTAACAAAAGAATAGCATGTCGAGCCATATCCACAAAGCGAGTCTCATACTGGGTAACATTCATGCTGCCCTGCTGAAGACACTAAAAATGACGACAATGCTCCTCTCTAGTAGTAATAGGTAGAAACTTCTCCAAGAAGAGGTGCGAAAACTGATACCAAGTAAGAGCAGTTGACCCAGCTGGTTTAGTCAGCAAATAATCCATCCACCATTTGTTGGTGGAACCAATCATCTGAAAAGCAGCGAAGTCGACCCCATCGGTCTCCAAAATACCCATGTTCCGAAGAACTTCATGACAACTATCAAGATATTCGTAAGGATCCTCTGAAGTGGAATCACTGAAATGAACAAGGAAAAGATTGTTGAACCTATCCAATCTCCACAAAGCATCGGAGGACATAGCTGCCCCATCGACAAGCGGTGCTGCAGCAACTGGCTGAACTACCCCAATTGGATTGGCTGATGGGGTCTGAATCTGAGAAGAAATCTTCTCAGGAGTGTTGGTAACAAGAATCTGAACCCCTCCTCCAGCCTGAGATACGACTGCTTCCACGGGGAATGCGCCAGTTTGAGCTACAATCTCTATAAGGCCTACTAGTCGGACCAAAGCATCCTGAAGTACCGGGGTAACAATAAACCCCTATGGTACCTGAGCTGGTCCCGCTGGAACGGTCTAAGCTGGATCCCCCTCATCAATCTCTATTTGGGGCTCCGCAGCTGGGGCTGCTGCTTGAGCAATGGGTTGAGTCCTGCCCCTGCCTCGGCCTCTGGCATGGCCTCGGCCTCTGCCCCTAGTAGAAGTTGCTGCTGCTGGAGGACCTGATTGTTGGTCAGCAGAAGAAGAAGTACATGTTTTCACCATCTGTGAGAGAATAGAAGAGTTCAATCAGTATTTGAGATAACAAGAATCGCACGACACAGTAGAAATAAAATGAGTTTGTGTAACGACCCAACCGGTCATTCCGAGAGTTCAGCCCCATTTCCCTTGTTTCGGCTTTGTCATGTGTCATTTAACCTATTTATATTATGTTGGTTCGGGTTCAGAGTGGTCGTGGTGAGAATTAAGACACTTAGTCTCTTAAATGAGCTTAGTAGTTGAAAAGTCAACCGGGAGTGACCAGTAGGTAAACAACCTCGAAATGTAGATTTTATAGCTCAGATAGCTTTATTAGGTGATTTAGGACTTAGAGTGTGTTCAGAATATGGTTTTGATGTCCGGTGTAGAATTAGGCTTGAATTGGCGAAAGTCAGTTTTGGCGATTTTTGGTAGGCAGTGAAAAATAGGCTACCGGGGTCAGAATGGAGCTCCGAAAGTTAGAGTAGGTTTGTAGTGTCATTTTGGATATGTGTGCAAATTTTTAGGTCATTCGGAGGTGTTTCAGTTAGTTTCAGCGTCGTTGGAAATTTTTGAAAGTTTTAGAATTCTTAGGCTTGAATCATGGGTTGTATTGGAGTTTCAATGTTGTTTTGGGTGTTTCGAGGGTTCAACTAAGTCTGGGTAATCATATATGACTTGTGTGTGGTTTTGGTTGGTGTATCTAGGGACTCAGGTTGATTTCGGATGGGCGTCGGAAGGTTTGGAGTTGAGGAAATGCAGTTGAAGCTGCTGGTATGAGTGCTTCTGGTGTTTCCGCACCTGCGGAAGGAGAGCCGCAGGTGCGAAGTCGTAGGCACCGGAAGGGAACCGCATATGCAAAATTTTGGTTGGCTAAGGAATTTCTGCAAGTGCGAGGTCTTTTCTGCACCTGCGAAGCCGCAAATGCGGAAGGTTGAGCGCAGATGCGGAGGCTGAGATTTTGAGGGTTCTCTGCAGGTGCACACCTGGGACCACAAGTGCGGGTCCGTAGGTGTGCATAAGTGGCCTCAGGTGCGGAACCACTGGGCAGGAAAGTATATAAGCATACCTTCGCGAATCTGATCCATTTTCTTCAATATTTCATCCGAGATTAAGCTTTGGGAGAGGGTTTTGAAGGAGGAAATCAAGAGCACTTTGTTGAGGTAAGATATTTGAACCTAAAACTCGTTCCTATGTAATTTTTGGACTGATTTAGAGTGAATTTCTGGGAAAAATCAGTGTTAATTTGGGGGTTAGGGCTTGGAAATATTGAAGACTTTGATTAAGGAATTGAAGGGGGATATTGGGGTCCGAAATTGATGTTCTTGGTATGTATATAATCGTGGAGGAATGAGGATTCCGGTTTTGTGATTTTTATCGAATTCCGAGACGTGGGCCTGAGGGTCTGGGTTTGGCCAATTTCGGGAATTGTTCCTAATTTTGATAATTTTCGAATGGGTTTCGTCTCCCTAGCATATTTTGATGTTATTAATCTGATTATGATAGACTCGGAGCATTTGGGAGCCGATTCGTGGGGCAAGAGCATCGGAGTAGTTTTCAGACCATTTTGAGGTAAGTAACGATTGTAACTCTAGACCTGAGGGTATGAAACCCCGGTATTTTATATTGTTTTGGTAAATGAGGTGACACACATGCTAGTTGACGAGCGTGTGGGCGTGCACCGATAGGGATTGTGACTTGGTCTGTCCCGTAGTGACTATTAAGTCGCGTGCTTAATTTGAAATCATAAGATATCCTGTATTTTTTTAGGCTTATATTATATTATGGGCAGTATGCCATGTTTGGGGCCTTGTTCCAATCTGTTTAGACCCTCAGGGGCATTTTTACACTATTCTCACACTATTTTTGATAGAAAATTTATGAACTCAGTCATGTTTATTACTTGTTGCTATTTCACTGTTATCACACTGTTTTAGAATACTGTGAGGTATTTTGGGCTGAGTCCCGTGATGTTGAGATGAGTTGCCCGAGTGTCTTGAGAGGATGACTGACTAAGGCCGAGAGCCGAGTTTATGAGGATAGTTATGGATCGGGTTGCACGCCGCAGTAGATATTATATGGATCGGGCTGCACGCCGTAGCATATATATATATATATATATTGGATCGGGCTGCACGCCGTAGCAATATAGCGCTTGGGCTGTAGGAGCCCCTCCAATTGTCTGTACACCCCCAGTGAGCGCAGTCGACTAGTATGGTTCGGGCTGCACGCCGCAGCGGGTTAGTATTATGGATCGGTCTGCACGCCGCAATGAGTTATTATATGGATTGGGCCACACGCTGCAACAGTTGTTATATGGTACCTGATGAGTGAAAGTGTTGAGTGTGAGCATTGACTTTTGAGTGTAGAGTCACGAGTGCCTGAGAGGCTTGCTCGAGAGGCTTATTTGTGAGTGACACTGTGCCAGAGTGGCTGATATTTTTATGAAACTACTATTTTCACTTTACTTTACACTGAGCCTCTTTGATAAATGTTGACTAATGTTTTATACAAGTTTAAACGGAAAAACTAGAGTTTTGTGAAATCTTTGGTAAATGTGGGCTCTTGACTTGATCTATTACCTTTACTGGTACTTATTTTTATGAAATTATAAAGTTTAGATGCTCATCACTGCACTCAAGTTTTTAGTTACTTTGGTTACTTAATGAGTTGGCGTACTCACGTTACTCCCTGCACCTTGTGTGCAGATTCAGGTACCGAGGCAGAGCGATAGTTGAGCTACCCCATTTGGAGCATTGTTCGGAGATTGTGAGGTAGCTGCTCGGCGTCCGCAACCTACTCTTTCTCCTTCCTACTCTGAAATTTTACTTTACTTCTCAGACTTGTTGTAGTAGAGGATTTGTACTAGACTGTATCACTTCTTAGATGCTCATGACGGTTGACTCCAGATGTTGGGACTGTGTTTAGATTTTCTAATCATTTTTAGTGTTTTGAAATGCTTAAGGAACAAAATTATTATGAAAAAAAAATTCGGATCTTTTATGTATTAAATGGAAAATCATTATGTTATTCTCAATGAATTGGCTAGCCTAGTATCGCGATAGGTGCCATCACGACCAGTTTAGATTTGGGGTCGTGATAGTTTGTTCCTAACTTTATAGCCTCTGAGAGATAAGTACAGACGTCTCCTTACAGATCCCTCAGACTCTATTAAGCTTGTTCGGGAATTGTGAGACCTAGGCAACCTAGTGCTCTGATACCAACTTGTCATGACCCAAATTCCCAACCCACGGGATCGTGATGGTGCCCAACACCACACTTTCTAGGCAAGCCAATATTAGAGGGTTCAACATTTAAAACAGTTAGAACATGTACGAAGTCTAATACTATCCAATAAATGAATCAAGAATAATTTATAGAGAAATAAAGCGATGCCACGAAACTAATACTACTATCTAGCTACCAAGGGCTTGGAGTCACGAACTACTAAAGATTACTACAAGTATTTGGCTGGAAGAAAATATATATATGTTTTTGAATTAAATAATATAGTAAATAAACGATATGGAGAAGACTCCAGGAATCTGCGGACACCAACAGATCTTCCTCGTGTCGCCGTGCGAATGATCAGCTACTACTCGAAATCAACTCTAACCGGAACCTGGATCTGCACAAGAAGTGCAGAGTTCAGTATCACTACAACCAACCCCATGTACTGGTAAATACCGAGCCTAACATCGGCGAGGTAGTGACGAGGCTATGGCGGGGCATTTATGATATAACCTGTATACAATGTTTAATAAATCAGGAAAGAAATGCTAAACTAAATGCAGCAGCAACTTGCAGTAAATAAATAAATAACTCAGCTATCTTTCCAGATCTCAGCTATAACCAATCCTTACGAGAATTTCCATGTTACACTTTAAATAACGGTAAGAGAAGAATATGGGAACAACAACATAAAATAGAGAGTATTCCATTTTTCATCATATAACCAGTAACAACATGAATATTCTCCCTTATTACTCCTTGTTGCAGCGTGCAACC
>MDKJ01300996.1:0-15721 GCA_005239525.1 Nicotiana knightiana
GAAGAGTTCTTCAAAAGACTATGGCTCTGATACCATGAAAGATTTGATGCGGAAGACAAAGAAAAATATTGGAGGAAAAAACTCTTGCTCTTCTCATTAATTCCACAAGTATTTATAGACAAAGAAGTTAGAGAAAATAAGAGAAAACCTAAACCTAATAGGAGACCAAGACCTAAACTCTAATAAGGAAAATATTACACATTCCTAATTAAACTCTAATTCTTTCCTTATCACTAATTCTTTCCTTATCAATATCTTATTTGCTTTTTTACTATCGCGTTTGAATTTTTGACGTAATAATCATTCAATGTTCTAATTATTAAAAGGCGAGGATATCTTTGTTAATGTTTTCACTTGATTTTTTTATGTCAAAATATTGAGGGTTAAAAACATGTATCAGAAGATAGTGCTTCAAGAAAATTTGATCGATGCTCAAAATGCAATTGTTACCATAAAGCTGTACACATAATCCAAATATATCTCTTGCTCGTCAGTTTTAATAGTTCATTATATCATCTTAAACATTTGTTCAAAGTATTTAATTGGAAAAGTTTTAAGAACTGTTTTCCATTTCAATTTTATCAAATGTAAATTAAGTTCGTTCAAACTTGAATCCAAAGATAATTGTTTTAAAAAAAAAGACAAAACTGGAGTAAGAAGATTAAAAAATATAAATAAATAAAAAGGCCAAGTAACATCTACTGCTTCCAAGTACAAGCAAAGAAGAAGTGTTTGGAAGCAATTACTGCTATAAAATTATTATATACCATTAATTAATTTGCACTTTTGATTTGTCACGAAAATTAGGGTACAAAAGTACGTACACTTCTCGTGCATTCCACAGCAGACAGCAGCTTTATATGTGTACCAAATTCATAAAGAATTCTTGTAGTAAAAGACTACTAACATTTAGGGATTTTCTAGGTAATTATTACACATATATCAATCGATTTGTATATTTGATTTGTTACCAAAGTAATAAATTTTTCATGCCTTCGCACAGTAGGAAGCAGTGTGATATACATGTATCAAATTCATCCAAGAATGCGTGTAGCGAAAGGACAACTTTAATTAGGTTATATTCCTTTTGGGTAATTATTATGCGTCTGCCTCGATTTAGACCATTGATTTGTAACAGAATACAAAACTTCTCATGCACTGTGATAAGTCTACCAAATTCATCTCAGAACTGTAAATGATTATTGCTTCTAAGGGAGGATATATGTACAAATCTTAAAAGGCTTTTCTCGTGGTTTATGTTTTTCTTCATTCATTATGCCTAAGTACTCATTCCAAAATCCTTCTAGATCAAAGCTCATTCAACTTGAACATATCTAGCGTATTTTACATTATTTACCTCGTGGAGTTAAAAACGATAGACTTTCGGTTCAAGAAAAATATTTTTCAACAGATTTGAACAAAAAAATCAGCTCTTGTTCGAATGAAGCTTGATCTCTATTGTCAGATCAAGACTCATAATTAAAAGGAAAAATTGACAAGAAATAAGAAGTGCTCAATCCCCTTTTAATCAGAGACGTAAAGAAACACCTTGAAGGTACTAATAATTAGTACTAGTACTAAAATATGAATTAAGTGCAAAAGTAATATTGCTTTAGTTTGTTCCTAATTAAAGTATGTTCAATGTAGCAGCAGACACTGAAAAACTTAATAAAGGACTAAAAGAATGAGTTGCCATCAAATTAAGGAGCATATAGTAGTTTACGTTCGAGATCTTCGCCCTTAATAGATAAGACAATTTTACTATTATATATGTTATTGACAGCCTATAAAGGGCTTCCAGTTTAGCAGAATAATTAAACCCGGATCAGTCAATGGGGTCCCCAGTAGATAATCTAAAGGAAAGGGTTACTTTTAAAGAATGCTTCAGTTCCAGGCATTCAGAATGCACTAAAATAGCAAAGCATGAACTAAAGTAAAAACGGAAAAGGTCCAAATAACCCCGAACTTATAAGGTCTACAAATAACCTTTGTTAGAAGTTTGGCCCATTACCAATTTTGCCATTACACTCTTGGCTCGGATGTCCCCTTAATTTTAAACGGCTGCCATGGTTGATAAGTTATCCACTCAAATTTGACATGTGGAATTTTAATTTACACGCACTTGCATCTATATCCAGTTTTTGGATCACCTTTTAACTTATACCCACTTTGCAAAAAGAATTGCAAGCATACCCACTTTTCGGGTAATTTCAGATATACGGGTCTGAAGTAATAAAAAATTATGTCTGAAGTTTGAACTTCAGAATGTTTTGCCCGAAGTGTAGCCTTATCAAAGCAAAACTTCAGATATTTTTGCCTGAAGTTTGGCCTGACTTGCAAAGGCAATCACGCAAACTTCAGTCCATAGTGCAATGACAAACTTCAGTTCAATAAAACTACGACATGTTTGGGTGAAGTTTTTGTTTTGTAATTGATGAACTTTAACATTCTAGGAGCTGAAGTTTTTGTTTTGTAATTGCTGAACTTCAACATTCTAGGAGCTGAAGTTTGTTTTGTATTTGCTGAACTTCAGCATTCTAGGAGCTGGAGTTTTTGTTTATATTTGCTGAACTTCAGCATTCTTAGAGCTGGAGTTCTGTTTTATCTTTCTTTGAAGTTAAATGGCTTTAAAATATAACTTAAGCCAAATTCAAGATTAAAGCTCAGGACTCTACCAATCTAATTTAGTAAAGCACAATTAACTCAATTCTGCTTTGTGAATTAGGCAAGGAATGGATTTTACAGATGTTACATAGTGTGAATCAATTAGTCTTGGGGGTGGGCAGTGGGAAGTAGTGGACATGTTAGAGATAAGATAAGGGTTCTCATCCATGAAATTAATAAAGATTCAAAAGGGATTTGCATTTTGGTGAAATCTACATTGGCTACAGAATTGACAGTTATTGTTTATCGTTGGAGAATTGAGAGATAGTTTCGTAGCAGAGGTTGGTGAATGTTGAGGATAATTGATTAAAAATAGAAATGGGGGTTAAGGAGAAGGAGGAGGAGGAGAAAGAGGTTTGAAATTGTTTTTAAAGTGGGTACAAGTTTAAAAAATTTTAAAAAGTGGGTATAGGTTAAATTGGGGCGACCAAATAAAGCGCCCACCAAATAGAGCACCCCTTGCAATTTTTACCCAAACATTTTAAGTCACACCCAACCGGATTTAATTAGCCTACCCGTTACCCGACCCGTATAACTTAACTCCTTTATCTTGTATAGTCTGCTTTGTTAAAAAATATTTACCAACTAAACCGCATTGTTTATTCTCGTCTACTCTGCCCAAATTCCGCTAGGGTTTCTGCATATGCGAAGGAATGCCAATCGAAGGAGTTTTTTGCTGAAATACACAACATATTTTTGACTTTTTTAGTCAAGGTAAGTTAGTTTGCTTCTTTTTATTACATTTTACTGTTGGGTTAGGATTTTAGGATTAAAATCGTTTTATATATCATTTGGTGGAGTTAATGTTTGTCTGTTTATAAGAATTATAATATTTGTTTATTACTGAATTTTGTGCATTCTCATGATTTTGTAGGGGATTTGGTGGGTCTTTGATTGTCCCGAAATATTTGTCTTTTAGGTTTTTTTATTACATGCTTTATCTTTATATGTATATTTTCTGATGTGGTCCCATCTCTGTTTTTATTGTTTCTATTTTTCTCAGCTTTCGAAGGATGATTTAAGAGGTTGATATTGTGTACAATTATGAGGGTAAATGTGTCACGCCCCGACCTTGGGGAGCGCGACCGGTGCTAAATCGAGATACCAGATCAAGCAAGCCTTCACAATATCTTTTACCCAACTCTCCCATGAATAAATAGGAGATACATTTATATCATTAATTAATCATTGAGTGGATTCCATGAACAAAGCCAATCTATTACCATTAGTCACTTTATTTTATAGTCTCAAAATACATACACAATTATAGATAAACTGCAACAAGTGATTCAAATACAACAAGGCTAGTTTCACTCTCCCAACACCCATATACAACCTACAGAGTGTCTACGGAGCCTCTATAGATACAAAAATACTATGATAACCCCGGCAACAAGGCCCCAGATATGCCTCAACACATAATACAAGTGAGACAAAATATACACGACCCCGGATGAAGTGGGTTTCACCAAATCTACCGAGAAGAGGGTGTACTACTATCAATGATCAATGCCACATGTTGCGGAACCGCCTGCATCCATTAAAGATACAACACCCCTGACAAAAGAGACATTAGTACATATAGAATAGTACTAGTATAAAAAGCTAAACACCCTCTCGCCAGAATGAATGATAACACAAAGAAGGACGGTCATAAATCAATGGAAGCCTCAGATAATACTAAAACATCAAACTTAGGAGCAATGTTAGTGTCAAGTAAATTTCCATCATTTTAGGTTGGGAGGTCTTAGCACCGATATACCACCGTGATTTTAGCAAGGAGTCTGATTACGGCCTGATCGGCTAGGCTGTCTCATCTAAAGACATCAACTATAATCACAATCATTATCTGAGTCTCGATCATTGTTTCAATCATAATCTCAAGCACAATCACCTCAATGCGTGCGGCATGGCGTCCGATCACGACCCGACCACTAGGCCGTCTCACCACAATGACGTGTAGATTGACAATACCATTTTCTAGCAATCATCTCATCCCAATAAAGGGGAATATTTTCATCACATCAATCTTATTCTCATAAAGGGGTACAATCACACTTCGCTCCTACACCGACACGTGTAATTTTCGGGTTAGGTTATCTCAACCTACCATTCATCGGTGACTAACGATACTCCGAGGGTGTTTATTTATTTAATGGATTGACAAATCATTTCATTATCTTTTATATACCATTCGTTTCATTAGCATCAATGGCCATAACACAATGTCACTCATGGCACGTTGGTCGTATGTCATACTTCATATTCATCTCGTTCGCTTTCAAACATTATCACAGATCATCAACAATAGAGCATTTATATTCAATACTTTGAGTCCACATATTAAGAAAATAAGAATGTTAAACACATTGAGATTTCTTACACAATTTGGCATAATAGCTTTCATTTGAATCACAGCTTAAAGATATAACATTTGGATATGTAACCCATGTTTCGAGCATATTTTCAAATAGAATATAACATAACAAGAACATTAGAATACATATTGAACATATATATTTTAACACAAGGCTTATTAGGAATAATCACTTCATAGTAAACAACGCGGGACTTACAAGAATATTATGGGGTTCAATTCTAAGAGATGAGTTTAGCTAACATACCTCGCCTCAAGCCTTTTAAATTACTACAATATTCCGAAATTCTTAGCCACTTAGATCTATTTAGAAATATAGCAAAATTGAACACAAATTAGGAGAGAGTTTATAGTTACAGCTCACTTGAGCATTTTATCAAACATTAGGTGTGCATTGAGATTTCAAGTTCCTCCTATGGTGAATTCTTTCATCCCACTACCCAAAGTTTATCCAAATGAGCTTAACAATTTTCCCACTACCCCTAATGACACATGCATGCATAATGAACAACTCTCACCTCCAAGAATTGCCTTACTCATTACCTATTTCCAATTAAATCCCGAAATTGAGGGTTAGGGAGTAGAATCTTACTCTAGGATGAAGACCTTGTGAGTTCTTCTAGTAAATTCTTCAACTTTGAACAATAATTGATGAATTATAAGCTTAGGAACTTCCCCTCTCACTCTATGGCACTCCCTCTCTCTAGAAATATAAGTTTTAACATTCTAAAATGATCCCTAAGACTGTTATATAAGAATGGGGTCAAGTTCAAAAATTAGAAAAAATGAAGCCCTGATGCAGATCTGCGGTCACATAATGCTTCTGCGGTTCGCAAAATGGGCCACATAATGGCCTTCCGGAACTGGGCACCTCTACCTCACTCTACAACCGGTCTGCGGTCCATAGACCTATTCTGCAGTGGCATAATGCGTCGTAGAACTCCCCTCCCGAACTTCTTTTTACTGAACCTACGAGGGGTTATGCGGCCGCATAATGGTCTAAAAGTTTTGCCCAAGTTCTGCTTCAGTCTGCTGCAGATCTGCAGTCTGCAGAATGGACCTAGAAACGCCATGTACTTCCAAAAAATTTCTTCAACTTCCCAATGCACTGTTCAACCCAAAAAGTCTGAACTACAATTATCAACACATAAGTCCACTTCGGTACTAAAAAACCCCAGATTTTAGGCAAAATTTTACGGGGCCTTATAAAATGGATATTTTCACCTAATCTAGTATACGGTGAGGAACTTGTGCACTTATGGACATCATTTGATCCTGATTTATTGAGTTATACGGATATATGTGATAAGTTTATCTCTAGATTAGGGTTTGTCAAAGTTAAACAATTGTTAGTGGTTGATCCTTCGGGTAAGTACTATTTGGTATAAGGTGATGAGAGTATCATAGCTATTATTTTCTTATTATGTAACAAATTCAAGGTCTTAAATTTCTTTGTTGTTGATGAGAGCGAGTCAAGTATTTTTTCTCCACATATCGCAGACTATACAAAAACATATCATATAGATGTTGAGGTTGGTATAGACTGTGAACACAATCTTGGTTCTGGTGGTGATATGAACCTTCAGATGGTGAGGGGTATAATCCTGATGAAATGGAGGGTATTAGCAATTAAAGGAGGAGGGTGATAGATGATAGGTTGAAAAACTATAAGGAGTTGAATCTAGGTATGTCATATAAGGCATGAAAGAAGGCGGGCATGATGTGAATTTCTATGCTTTAGCTAATGTGAAGAAAAAAAAAAGAACTAGGTATGGTTGTCAAGAAGGGTGCCCCGTTAGGTGTCTAATTTCTGAAGATGGGAGAACTGGTGGGTTCAAGATAAAAACTTGGAAGGATATACATATATGTGAGGATTTTCTTTAAGAATCCTAGAGCTGATTATGTCACATTAGCTCATTATTTTAAGAGTAAGGTCCAAAATAACCCTAAATACATTATTAATATATGAGAGGTGAGCTTGAACATGGTTTGAAGTTGAATGTGAGTAGATCCAAACTAAAAAAAGGGCTAAGAATATGGTTCTTCATAAACTAGAGGGCAATTTTATAGATGACTAAAACAAACTTGAGACATATTGCCAAGAAATTAGGTTGTCTAATCCGGAAAGTGATGTAGTCATAAATATCTCCAAAGATGCACTAGCAGAAGGTAAGAGAAAATGTTTGAGAATGTACTTATACTTTAATGCTTTAGAGGAAGGCTGAAAAAATGGTTTGAGACTATTATTTGGAGTAGATGGTACATTATTAAAAGGTAGAACCAAGGGTCAGTTCTTGGTGGCATTAGGACAAGATTCCATGAATCATTTCTACCCACTAGCATGGCCTGTGGTGGACAAGGAAACAAGCAGGACTTGAAGTTGGTTCATGGAACTGTTGAAGTTGTTTTTGGAGCTTAAAACTGGTGCAGGAATCACATTCATATCAGATATGCAAAAGCTAAATAGTTCTAATTTCTGTCATTCTGTATTTTGAAGTATCTGGTGGTTTGCACAAATAGTCTAATATTTCTTTCATTCTTTATTTTTGATTCACTTTACTGGGCTTGTTGGATGTTAGCATAGTTCCTAAGGCTAATCACATATAATGTGTGAGAAATATTGAGGCTAACTGGGGAAAAATGGAGGAGTGGCGAGATGAGAAAGTTGTTATGGTAGTGTGCATGGATTTCAAATGATGAGGAGTTTAAAGACCAATTGAAAAAATTAGGGAATCTGTGAGAAGATGCAGCAAAGGATATCTTAAAGTATCCCCCAAGGGCATGGTGATGGGCTTATCTTGACACTCAATGTAAGAATATGATGGTTGACAACAACTTCACTAGGTCATTTAATGCATGGATTCTTGAGGCTAGAGGAAAATCAATTATCAAAATGTTGGAGGACATACGAGTGAAAGTGATGGTGTTGTTAGGAGACAATGAGGATAAGGCGAGAAGTTGGAATGCAAAATATAGTCCAGCTTAAGCTATATAGTGATTGGAGGGCATAGCATATGACAGTAATGGCATATTCAATGTAGATTGGGGATATGAAGTGTCTGAAGGAATTTATAGATACATTCTCAATCTGCAACAAAGAAGATGCACATGCAGGTTGATAAATGATAAAAAATACATGTTTTTGAGTATGTTCACATATTATTTCTTATGTGAGTTGCGAGAGATGACATGTTTATAAATATATAATATGCTCATTACATGTTTATTGTGTGTAGGAATTAATGTCGATGGAAGTTGGCAATAGTTGATGCAAAAAGAGAAGAGATGCAAGAGTTGGGAGCGTGTCGCAGTTAGTGCATTGCATGAAGGTAGGCGCGAAATGGCCTAGGAGATGAACAAAACACAACGAAGTATGGAGGTTGTCACTGGACCTAGCACGCGAAATAACAAAGAAGAAGAAAAAAATAGTTGGGAGTATACTAGAAGTCGCGCATTGCACCAACTCTAGCACGCGACTCACCGTGTCCTTTTCAAATAAGGAGAGATCAAGGATGCCCCACATCAACCCTAATTGATATAAATACATTACAAAAATTAATTTTGAAGGGGGAGACACTACTTTGGGGTAAAAACAAGACCCTTGGAGGCAAGAACACACTACGAACAAGAAGGAAGATTTAACTATGAGTTGTCCCCCTTCTTCTTCCTACTTTTCGTTGTTGGTTATGACTTTTAGTATTGAAAATTTTACATACTATTATGAATAACTAATTTATTATCTAGAGTTTTGATGGAACCTCTTGGCGGATGAATTCTTGTTATGTTTTAATATATTTTAACCTTTGAATTTATCTATTTGTTCAACTAGGTGCTTATTTCAGTTGATTGAAAGGCCATCAACCGACTGTGCCTATTTATTATGTGTTTCTTGAAAAAGTATACATATTTATGTGGTTGTTGAACATCTTCACTCTTAAGGTATATGAGATATCAATACGGCGGGTTTAAAAGCGGGATTTGAGATAGCGAAGATTTGACGTGATCATAGTGAGTGGTGAAAAAGTGAGAGCTAGCGTAATTAGAGAGAATATGACTAGTAAATTATTGTAGTTTCTTGAGAGAGAATTACGATAATTCGAGTGCTCATGATCAGTATAGAATAATTAGGAAAAATTATAGAAGATATAGCAGGAAGGATTCTGACAATTGAAGAAATTATAACTCTAGACCTCCTTAATTTAATCTCCAACTCTTAGTATCTTTAGTTGTTAATTTACTGGTTTAGTTTTTTAGTTAATTAGTTACATATAAGAATCTTATTATTTATAACTTAGGAATTGTTCGAGCTTGTCTTCTTAGTGATACTGAACAGTTATAGCGAAACCTTAGTTATCTGTGAAATTTGAATCCGAACTCTTAGATCAGATTATATTTGCAGCGACCACTTATCTTTTTTAGGACTAGAGTTAGGCGTGATCACAGATTATGAGATTTATCTGGCATTCCTTGCTCTCATGCAATAAAAGCAATGATGCATAAGAGAGTAGAGCCTATAGATGAAATCCATTGGTGGTATAGTAAAGAGGCATACTTGCTAACATATAAGGAAAAGCTTCAGCCTGTTAGGGATCGACAGTTCTGGAAAGTTGAACCTTCACGTGCCTTGTTACATCCTGATATTGTGAAGCAAGTTGGAAGACCCAAAGTGAAAAGAAACAGGGAACCAGATGAGGCAAGAAAAATGATAGGACAGTGGAGTCAATCAAGGAAGGGAACACAGATGACATGTAGTAACTGTGGTGAGCCAAACCACAATACAAGGGGTTGTTACAAGGTAATACTTTTCTTATTCAGTAATAGTTTATTGTTAATTGATGCTGGAAAACGTCGTACTATTTAGCAGTAGTAGTTGCATTGATACTGTTAATTGACTTTAACTTACATTTATTGAATAGCCTAAGTATTCTGGAAATGTTGCAAGTTGCAGTCAAACTCACGAGTCTGATCAACCAAACCACAATGAAAGGGGTTGTTACAAGGTAATACATTTCTTAATCTTTGTTTGATTGAATAACAGTACTAGTTCCACTATGTATCGACTTCATTTTTGAAAAAAAATTCAATATCCTAAGTCTTCTGGAAAGAGTTCTCAATCAAGTAAAAGAAAGGGTGCAACTGCAGTCAAACTCAAGAGTCTTGTGCAATGGAGAGTTACCAAAAGTCATAAACTAATTTTGGACCATTTGCTGCCACCCAAGAGTTTGAACTATATGGTGAAGAAGTTGACAATGAAGAAAATCCTCCACTTAGGCCAATGGTTGTTTCAGAAATACAATCAAGAATTGAGAGGGTCAACCTAAGAGGGCCTACAACTGGGGCAAGAAAAATTAAGTTTATTGGAGATCACATTGGGGCTTCGACACTTACCAATCTTCCTTATTCTCCAACTAAGCGGACATGAAAGGGAAAAGATGCAATCTCATCAAGCCAAGTCCAACTTGAGGCAAGAAAGAGAAATACCAAGATGATGGCAACAAAGGGTAAACGAAAAATTGCATCTGACGATGAAGATTTTCTTTAAAGTTAATTGCTATGTTTGTTGTTATGATTGGTTGTTAAAACAGTTATGATTAGTTAGTAAACAAACAATAATGGTTTGTTTCCAGTTAACGTTTTTTGGGGTTGGTTAATTGTGGTAAAACTATTATGTGCCTTGTTCAAATGGTATTGATGAAACCTTTTTTGGCAATATACAAAGTTGTGGAGGCCTATGTGACATGTTCTGTTTTCTGCAAATTTTTCTACTTCTGTTTGACTTCAATTCCTTTTTTCTAGTTTTAAGAAATGAATGTTAAATAATAAAGTTGTCTTTATTTTCTTCTGTTATTACTTTTAAGATAGGAATTTGAAAGTTGATTTTTTGCAAATTTTGGCCTCTTAATAGAACAGGCTGATTGGTGAATGCAGAGATGATCCATGTCTCGTCGTGTTATTTTACTCTTGAGTCAGCAATTGTAGCTAAAGTTAACAACATACAAGGACAGAATGTGCGAGAACAACAATAAAATCTTTGTTTCTTTATTTATTGTGACATACTAATTAAGTGGAGAACTTGTTTACTTTGGTCTCTCGTGTATTTATAGAGTAGATTTAGATAAAATTCGCTTACTTAAGAATTACAAATTAAGTTCATAAGTAGAAGCGAGGACTTTAAGCTTAGAAATTCAAAAACTCAGTGAAGTGGACTCAAAAACTCGATAAGCTTCTCAATAAAGGTAGAGAAACACCTATCTCCTGAAACCAGAAGAGCTATAAGTGACCTGATATGAGTTTGAAAGCAGAGGAAAAGCAGTGATCGTAAGAATATGTACAAAGGCACCAATATTGTCATGGCCAAATATACAATCACTGAAAATGCAAAAGATAATCCAAACATACATTGGAGTGTTTCTTTATTCACTCATATCTACAAATGCAAATAATATTCTAAAACATTGCAACTGCTAATATACAAACACTTAAAACATAAATTAAACCTTAATCATGTCAATTATACATAAACCTTGTTTGAACATATGCATAATTACTTAAAATATGTCAATTACACCTAATCTTTGGTTGATCTTAAGACAACAGAATATATATTTCATCATCCAAGCGCACATGAACCCAACGAAACAACACCATACAATACCAATCACATTCTATTTTTCCAGACAACTTTCCTTCATAAACACTAAGCCTCCATCCATTTTCTCCTTAGAGACATCATTTTCCCCTTTAACATAATCAAATTCCTTGAAATCTTCAATTTTTGCAACATCCCCTGTTAAGACGCTTTCAATCTCGACAACCTTCATAAGCAGAAGATTCATTTCACGTCTAAGGGCTTCATTTTCATTCTTTAAGTTGTTGATCAGTGTTGTAAATCTAAGAGGAAGTTCATCATCTACCCATTCCCAAAACTTATATTTCTATCCCTGCGCAGTAATTAGAACAAAATTGTCGATAATAAACCTAAGCAAAAATACATAAACAAATCTTATAAAATTTACCTTAGGCATTGAACACTTGTTAAATCGTCTGTTGGCATTATTTGGAGTCCAAGCAGTGAATTGGCTAGCAACAACTCCACAACAATATTTCCTCCTCGAACCATATAATGAACTCGAAGATCCCTGGCTCATATTTTGGGAATTGAATGGTGAAAGATGGTCGAGACACTAAGCCTAACTTGATCGTCTAGAATTGCACTGGAATTAGCAGCAATTCTATGAATTCCTTATTGAGATCGAGAAGAAGAGCTATCCCTAATTGATAAGTGAAGTAAAATTCGAGTATTTTTATGAAAGGGGTTATACGGATCGGGTAATAGGTAGGCTAATTAAATCCAGTTGGGTGTGAATTAAAATGTTTGGGTGTAAATTAAAATTCCACATATCAAATTATGAGTGGATAACTTATCTAATGTGGCGGCCGTTTCAAATTAAGGGAATATCCGAGCTAAGAATGTAACTGCAAGGTTGGTAATGAGCCAAACTTCTGATGGGGATTATTTGTAGACCTAATCGTAAAGTTCAGAGGGTATTTGGACCTTTTTCGAAGTAAAAATTAGGCGAAACAACTAACATTATATTGAGCAAAGCACGTGAAGGCATATATCCCATGCTCGTTCATACAATATTTTTAGCTTTGAAACATATTAATTCTAAACATCTGCCCTTTTCAGTTCAATAATTTCCATCCCGTCATTCTATTATTTCATCGAATACCAGTTATTTTTATCGGTCTAAGTATTTTAATGGATGCTTTTTGATGTGGCATAATTTGATGGAACAATCTAATAAGATAAAAACATATGCAAATCTCAAAATGTATCTTAAATTATATTTTATTTTCTTGGCCCATGATATATGGACATATGGCTATTATCAAAAAATATTGTACTTCAAAAAAAATTATTGTGATGAAATAAAAACAGATTAATTAAGTGACAAAATAATTAGTTATGATAAATTGTGATATAGTGCTAGCCTGCTCCAACTTCTCCCTGGTCCTTCTCTCTCTCATACTCGCACATGCTTAGTGCTTTAATTAGCAGTTGAAACTCAAGAATGTTGTCAGAACTTTTCATCTTAAGTAGCAAACTTCCAAAGAGATATAGAGAAAGCCAAAACTTGAACATGTTAACTAAGACTTTTTCCTATTGTATCCTTGTTAATAGAGGGCATATGCTAAATAATGTATCATCACTTTTCATGGAGTGAGCTGTGCTAAATAGTTTTTTTTTTTTCATTTTTAGAGTTATCAAACTTTTGATCAGCCTCTCTAGGAAAATTAAAGACATGGTGTGATTCTATTTGAGGTTATACGCAAGTATTCTTCTTTTTTTCCTGTTAGAAATATCACTTCAAAATCCAACTAAGCAGCCACTAGTTCCCTGTAATAATAACTATAATGTTAATCCGGAATTTCCACATTCGTAATCGTGATGGCGCCTAACATTTCACTTGCTAGGCAATCCAATGTTAGAGAACTGTTAAGCCAATTATTATTCAAATTCAATAAATAGAGCCACTTAAGCAAAAATGAAATAAAATCGAGTGCGGAATAACATAAATGTCCATAATATCTACTAAAATCAAGATCTGGAGTCACAACTCACAAGCTTCTAGAATTTTCCACTGGGTCTGAAAAAATACAATTGTTTTGAACGAAAAGAAACAATAAAATAGGGAAAATAGAAGTGGACTTCAAGTTTTTCGGACGCCAGCAGATCTACCTCGTGTCTCCAATGAGCAAAGCCAAGTTGCTATGCCTCACGAACAGTCAGGGCCGGTACCAAAGTCTGCACAAGAAGTGCAGAGTGTAGTAAGAGTACAACCGACCCTATGTACTTCGTAGGTGACGAGACTAACCTAGACGAAGTAGTGACGAGACTATGACAAAACACCACGTAATAAACTTGTACAGATAACAGTATACATACAAAATAACAACAAATAAAAGCCTAAGATGTACTATTGGGAGGGGACATGCTAAAGGGGGATGCAAGAAACGAGAAATACAGCGCAAATGATAATCAAAACAGTCAATATACCTTTAACCAGTAAAGACAATTAAGCACAATGAAGAAAATTTCATGGAATCACCCTTCGTGTTTTTACTCTCAACCTCACAATGAAACAAGAATACTGCACGGCATCACCCTTCGTGCTTTTACTCTCACTCTCAGTATAAATAAATAGATATGGCACGACATCACCCTTCGCGCATTAACTCTCATAACATGGCACGGCATCACCCTTCGTGCATTAACACTCACAATATGGCACGACATCATCCTTCGTGCATTAACACTCACATACGGCACGATATCACCCTTCGCGCATTAACACTCTTCCTTACCATATAACGGTGAACACAAATAAAAGGGAGACATAATAAACAAGAACATACCTCATATCAACAATGTTTCCACAATACCATCCTAATCTTCGAGAAAAAAATATTCAAATATCTCAAATAGCTCGTAAATGCGTGAAGAACAAACAATTTAATAATTACAAATAGCTCGTAAATGCGTGAAGAACGAACAATTTAATAAGTAACTAGACTAAGCAGGGATATCATGATCAAAGAAGGAAATAAATTGCAAGAAAACCAGTTCCCCCGCATGCTTTGACCCAACAACAAGCATAAGTACTCGTCAACTCACATATACGTTGTACCAAACATCTAAACATGTAGCAAATAGGAAAAGTCCTAATCCCTCAAGTAAAGGTTAACAACGACACTTACCTCACTCCAAGGATCAATTCAAAGCTCAACCACAACTTTGCCTTTTAAACAAGCCTCCGAAACAATAGAATTTAGCAAATTACCAACCAAACGATTCAAATTAAGCCTTAGGAACTATCCACAATTGCAAAGGATTCAATTTAGGTCATTATTGAAAAAGTCAACAAAAGTCAACTTCCGGGTCCGCTTCGTTTAAACCCAAAATTCAGACCAAAACCTGATTACACATTCACCCCCGAACCCGGTTATGTAATTTGTTTTGGAATCTGACCTCAATTTAAGGTCTAAATCTCATTTTTACAAAAATCCTTAATTCTACTCAATCCCCCAATTTCCACCATGAAAGCACTAGATTTTAGGTTGAAATCTTAGGAAATGTAATGAAAAATTGAAAGAAAATAGATTAGAATCACTTACCAATAATTAGGGGAAGAAGGGTGCTTGGAAAAATCGCCTCAAGGGTGTTCTTGTTTTGAAAATTTGAAGAATGAACTAAAATCTTGTCTAACTCATATATGTTCAGTTGCAGATGTCGCAATTTCGATGTCATGTTCGCAATTACGAACATCGCAACTGCGAGAAAGAGGTCGCAATTGCGAACTCTTCTCAAATCCCAGTGATCGCAAATGCCATAAAATGGCCGCAAATGTGAACCATGTTGCCCTCACAAATGCAGACATTTCTTCGCAAATGCGAAGATCCTGAAAATAGTGTTGAGTCGCTAATGCGACTCTGCGTTTGCAAAAGCAGAACTAGCAAGTTCGCAAATGCAAAAATTTTCCTCGCCAATGCAAGTGCCCCCTACCATGCCCAAGTTCGCAAATGTGATGGTTTCTTTGCAAATGCGAGCTAGAACTCGCTGTTGGTTGATTTCCCAATGCACACGCAAGTGTACGTGGTCGACAAGTAATATAGGAT